>JANHGN010006856.1:80358-94498 GCA_024605025.1 Megaceryle maxima | reverse complement strand
AAAAATTAAAAATAATACTAATAAAAAAGTTGTTACATTGTTTCAATCTATTTTTTTCTATTATATATAATTTCCACTTTCCCGTGAGACACAATTCTTTGTAAAAGAGTTAGAAAGCATCTGTGGTCTTTAGGAAACACAGACTAAATGGATCTTGAATGAGGCATAATAAATTTTTGATTCACAGGATAGTTTAAAGCCAAGCCATGAACATAAATTGTTCAAGTATAAAAAGTAAAAATAATTACATTATTACCACTCTTCATGCCACAGGGATGAAAAAGAATGAATGTATGATATCTTCACTCTGTTTTCCAGATGATTCTTTTCTAACTATTTAGCTTGGTCACTAGAGTCCACCACAACTATGTTGCTACTACTTTGGGGTGGTTTTGTGGTATCTTTTTCTCAGAGTATCAAACAAATCTTTCCCAGACTTCCCTATCATAGCGCAAACAGGTTTTACCAACATACTACTGACATGTTTGAACTAGGGTTTTCCATTCTGTCATTTTAAAAGAAACCTGCAAGCCCATATAGAACTTAGCCATAAAATTAGTTCAAATCAGTAGTATGTAACATACCTATTTATTTATTTTTTTAAATCTTCTTTACCTGCCATTATACCTGATATTATTAGTACAGACTTAGAGGCTCTCAAATACCAGGTGATGATTTAATATTCTTAGGACATGATCCAACTTGAAAGGAAATGTATTTTTAAAGTTACTTTTGAAGTGAAGAACAGATCAACACATACATCTAAATTAAGGTCCCAAGTTGTTCTTCCATACATGATATCGAAAAGGTTAATTCATAAGTGACACTGCTTTCAATTAGCAAATGTATGATGGGCTCTATGACAATATACTGGGGCTAACAGGAGATTAAAAAAAAAATGTGACAAGAGGTCATGGATCAGAATAAATCCTAGAAAATAGATGTTGAGAGAATCCTCACAGTCAGCCACCCAGGCCACCCACCCACCGCTGTGAGCAGCAGCAGGGCTGGCCCCAGCATGGTACGCTTCCCCTTCTTCCAGAAAAGCAGCTGGACGCTGTTTCTCTGTTCTAGGAAATCAGTGTGCTCTTTGGGACACAGGGAGCACTTACAGTCCAGAAAAGAACGTCATACCTGCCTCATACCATTGGCCAGTGAAAACTGGTCCGATTACTCCTGAAGACTGATATTCCTTATTTTTTTTTCTTTCAAGACTGGGATTTCAGTTTTAGTGAAAGACTTTTATATTTCCCTGTTCTCTGACCTACTTGCACAGCTGCAGTGGCCTTCATTTAGAAAAGGGTGGGTTTTTTTTTTTCAGAAATTCATTTGTTTTGACTTGGGAATTTCTTTTGCTTCCAATCATGTTAATACTGAATAGATCAAGAGTTAAAGCATTTAATCCAGTGTTCTTCTGTATTTTTCTAAAGGATGAGTCATATGTGTATGGACAGCCTTTTGTTATACTTTAGTAAACTCAAACAAGAATATTTATTCCCTCATTACAAAAACAGTAAATCAGCAAACAGAAAAATGTGAAACAATTTAAACAGAAAATCTTGGCTATATCCTACAGTTATTCTTCCTTTTTTTTTTTTTTTTAATTTAAATAAGACAAAAAAAAAAAAAAAAAGAAAAAACAAAGTGTTCATAACGTGCTGAACTGCTAGTGCTGAAGCCTAAGACCTAGACCCTTTCTGTGCTGAGGTCCTACATAAACCAGTAGCTCAAGTACACTCAGGCCCTTCTCAGAACTACACGAACTGTCTGAGCAACAACAGAGATAGCAACCAGTCCCTGAGCAGAGCCAACAGAGTGACTGTCTGATTTGCATGATGCACCCCCACTTTCTTCCCAAACCCCATGGTAGAAAGGATTATTTTTTACAATAATTCATTCTTGGATTGTTCTGATGGATTTGACAGGTCTTGTTACTTAGAGCTATAGCAAAGTATGTTTTTTGTGATTGTGTAAAACTAAAGATAAACACAGCCAAGTTTATTACATTTATAAATATTTTCTACCATTTGATGTTATTTTAATGTCTAACAGCCACAATCTGTAAAGCACCAAAGCCTTTACAAGACACTCTCTTGCCACAAATTCTTGTAACCACTTCATGAAGTACTTCCTTAAGTGGATAGGGTGGATTTATTACTTTAATCAGTGAAGGTCTGGGGTTTTTTTCACTTTTACAGTGGAGATCTGAGTTAGAGACAAGAGAGGATTCCTTGCAAAATAATTTTGACACCTCGGTGAAAAGGAGGAACACTCTCACAAAGGCATTGGGCCAACATTCTACATTAACAGATTCCATCATTGGTGACAAGAGTAGGTGCATATTCAGTACAGAAAAACCACTCCCTGGCTGTAGATTTTGAATTCCCCAGCCCTGGGTACACCCAAAGGTCATTAAATTCCTTTGGCTTGTTGTCCCTCCTGCTGTGAAGAGAAAATGCTGTGGGTGCTGTCTGCTTCACCCGCATGCAGTCATAATGTTGGCTCTGCCTTAGGAGCCTTCACAGCTGTTCTGTAACACAGTTAGTTCCCAACATGACTCAGACGAAGGATTTTATTTAATCTGCACAGGACTTTTGCAAAAAAGAGAAATTTTATTTGTGAAAACCATTGAAGCTGTGCAAAGCTGAATACAAAGCACATGTGATCAAGAGGCTGTCTCAAAAGCTGATTTCTCATTGTCTTAGGAAACAATTTCAGTGAAAATTAAAAGACGGGGATAAGAATGAAACAATTTCATCTATTTGACCATCTTAATTGCTGTAATTGTCCATTTCATATTTTGCATAATTTCTAGCTTATAAACAAGAATAGTTGATGAAGTGCATGGAAATTTTTTGTTTAGTGGCTCTAGATTCAGATTGTCTTGTAAGTCAGATGTTTTAAAAGTAGGCTTCAAGAGAAAACAATGTCATAGATGCACCTTAGCAGAGTGTACTTGTTCCCTAAGTACAATCTGGGCAACAAGTTTCTTCACACTTACCTAAATGCAGTCTTTTTATTTTTTTTTCTTTCCCTCCCAGTTTTTTTGATCACTATTTGCACTATTTACAGTGGTTTATTTCTGTGAAACCATACATTCCTTTTTAAATTCTGAGATTCTTTACTGTCCTTAAAATCCACACAGAACAAAAAATAAATATCTTGGTCCTGACATAGGGGTCATTACAACTACAAAAAAAAAAAAAGAAAATTAAGCTCTCTTGGAAACAAGGGATAGCTGCCAGCTTGTTCTAGAGGTGAGGACTTCAGGAACTTTCAAAGTAATGCTTAGATCATTTGCTTAAGGAGTGACCTTTTGGATAGAGGGACCTGAGGTGACCTGATAAATATGTAAAAGCACATCTCCCATCTTTCTTTCTGAGGCAGAATGTTACTAGTTACAAGACTCAAACATACCCAAGGAATCTCACATTGCAGGAGCAGCATGAATACTCCAGTCATCTGACACAGAGGTTTGTGTCAATAGTTTCAGTCTACACATCTTTGATGGTACCCGCAGTATAGTTCAAATCCATTCAACAAATTTTACAAGTAATTATTCTGGGTCCCCTCAGGCAAAATGCTCCAGTTCTGATGTCAGTGCCTTTTTCCAGTTTAGTCCAGATGTCAAGGCATTACTTCCCTGGGAAGATCAGTGTTAACCAAGAGCTGCTTGCTAAATACTCCAAAACTGCCTGCAAGACTCAAGAATCAAGACAGCTGGGTTTCTAGGACACCTGTTTTGGTGCAGAGGATGTGAAGAGGAAGACTTTGATCATAAAGTGTCCGCAGATGTTCAAGGAAAGGTGGTGTTACAGTCCGTTCAGACCCATTCCAGTCAAAGGGAATTGACTCATGAAGGTAATTGGCAATTGCCTTCTGGTTCTACACTAGAATTATAAAATCAATTCTACAACAACAGCTACATGAAGGTAGCATTAATGAGAAATTCCAGTGTAACTAAGCATCGCCCTTCATTTTTTTTTTCTGAACCACAACAATTATACTGCAGAACCCAAGAAAGATAAGGTACTTAGATTTTATTTTTTTTACTATTTTTTTGTATGGGATGTAACCATTAATTGATATTGATGTTACGTTTCTATACAGAAAGCTCAGAACATATTTCTGTACAAATTCAAACATACAGATTGGTATTCCAATGCCTAAGGGAAATAGTAGGTGTCGTGGATAAATCTGGGCTCATAATCTAGTTAGAGACTAGTTTAATATCCAAGGTGAACAATCCAGAACTGTTCTTAGAATTTAAATTTTACTCGACCAACAAGTGTTATCCTGTAAAAACTGAGGGGAAGCACTAGTGAAAATAGGGAGTCACCAAGGGTGTTCTCTTTTTTTAAAAGGGTAAACTTAAGAAATGTAGAGAAATGTTTATTGTGGTTAAATGGGATGAAGAATTTGTAGAATTCCATATGAAAGTGGCTTTAAGTCAAAGAGCGTGATGGAATATCTTTTACTTTTTCCTTGGCTATTTACATGTGAACATTTAAATCAATTAACATTGATTAAGTTTCATGTAAATTAAACAGTTACTGTGACAATCATATAGACATTAATACCGAAAGCAAAGTGGCAAGAAAAACTCAACTGCATGTGATTTTTATAAACAGTTACTCATTCCATAGCTGAGAATGGTTTGGATCCA
This sequence comes from Megaceryle maxima, assembly GCA_024605025.1. Lineage (NCBI taxonomy): Eukaryota > Metazoa > Chordata > Aves > Coraciiformes > Cerylidae > Megaceryle > Megaceryle maxima. Next base: position 89,832 of record JANHGN010006856.1, on the reverse strand, counting down.
GTGTTTGGTCTGTTTGTATAATGCTATTGAAGACAGCCAAACAAATCAATCCAGGTATTTTTAGATATTGTGGTTCTGATTTATGTCCTGAGCATAACTTCAAAAGAGAAGAAAGCCTTATAGGCCTCTGCATTAAAATTTGAAGTATTTTGTCTCACATCCTAGCATAGCTCACCAGGATGTAGTTATCTTTTTGTTGATTGTAACTACTCGAAGATTATAAACAAAATAACCAAACCTGTTAAGTAATAACAGGTTACAAAAACCACAAGCTGCATGAAGCAATTCCACCATCCCAACACAGGCAACATGAAATAACGGGAGGTATTTAATTCATGCAAAAATGTGTTCTGTAATTCCTTTGAAATATATCCAGCCTTATGAATATGTAAGACACAAAAGAGCCCCTCAGGGTATGTTGCAAGTGGCATCAAATTATTTAAGATCTCTTCACACTTGCTTTAACCTCTTCCACATATGGTCATCCCAACAGAAGAGGACTTTTCCAGTTTAAGTGCAAATGTATTTCAGGTAAATAGTTTTTTAAATGAGACCAAGTATCTCTCAGATTAAAAGTTAGCCTCAAGCTGCTCTTATTTTGTTATACATGCAGAGATACAGTTCATAGCATTAATGAATTATTGATAGGAGAGAGGGTTCTCTGGGTCACCATAATCTCAGCAACACTTAAGAACAAATGAATGAGTACTCCTGCAGTTAATGACCTGGATCAAATTAATCAACTGAGAATAGCAATTAGTTTAGACGTTGTTTTGCACACTGTGCCATTTTTCTGCATTCAGTTTGGAGACTCCCAAAGTTGTACTTAAAGCTACATTCCCAGCAAAACTATTTCATAACAAAACCAGCTTAAGCCATCTAATTTGGAATATAAATTTGTGCCTTCTGATACTATTCTCTAGTCTCGAGATTTATGTTTTTGTTGTTGCTGTTGTTGTCCACTACACCTTCTTCTTTGAGGAGCAAATAGTAAAGGAATAGGTGGTACTTGTTCTGCACTCCTTTCAAATGTTGTAATGACAGCATCAAACCAAACTGTCTGAAGATTTTTAGTTTGGGAGATTGGGGGTTTCTGATTTGGGATTTTTTTTCTTCTTCTTTTTTTTTTTTAAATGTTTGCTATCTCCTCAGGTCACACAAAATCAGGGTGTGAGGCAGAGATGGTGAGAAAAACATTGTCCAGAAGTGTTGTAATTTTCAGGCCTCTCTTTCATTAACTCTGATTACACATCAACAGAAATATCCAGGTTTGGTCCTCCCGTTCTGGGGTTCTTTCAGTTTATGCACATCAGGTCCTTACCTTTTATCTTTCTTAGGGAACAGTAAGAATTCAAAATCCTCTTTGGGCTGTAGCCATTGACTCCTAATTAAAATGGAAAAATGCTTTACCACAGGACTTCTTTTTTCACATGCACATAACTTACATACAGCACACACTAACTATTCATATACAGTCTCAGTGTGTATTTGGTATGCACACAAAAGTTCCAGATGTGCTGTGTGTCTTGTTTAGTTGACTTCATTCTTCTGTAAAGCCAAGAGAAATATTAATCATTCATTTACTGTTAGGGGATGGGTCTTCTTCTCATGTTTCAGTAAAGGGGATGGAAAAGTAACGTAAGCCAATTTTTTTCCTATTTAAGGCCAAAGCTGGGGAATGCTTGTGGCTGAGTTCTGTACATGGCCCGGTGCTGGAAGGGCAGGAAACAACCGATGTTGCTATTTTGAATAGATTTTTCTTCCCCCCCCCCATTTTTATTTTTGCACAGAGAGTCTCATGTCTAATATTTAGACATGATGAGCTTTGTGCAAAAAGTAACTTTGCTCATTCTTGCCGTGTTTCAACCCTCAGTTATTTTGGCACAACAAGACGGTGAGTAATTCAAGCTTCTTATGTTTTTATTTTCTTTTTATTTTCACCAGTGATTTTAATAGCTTGTAAGAAATGTGTATTCACAAATCTCACCAGAACACTTTTCCTTCACTAATTCAGCCTTCAGATATTTAACGCTGAAGCTTTGCTTTCTTCTGTGGTTAAAAGGACTGTACAGTGCTGTTTTCCTTAGCTGCATTTGTTATTGTTCTTACGTGTTTTCCTCTTACAGACACTGGACAGTTTTTAAACTATTTCTTTTAACTCTTGGAATAACAGTTTAACAGTACTACCTGAAAGTTATTAAACACAAGCAATAAGTCAGCTTCCAGCTTTTTTATTTGGAGTTCTCCTTTGAATTTGTGTGTTTTCCACTGGCAGCGTGGGAATTTGTTTAAAAAATTTGCATGCAAAAAGAGCACTTAAATTTATCACCAGTTTTGACGAAACAGTTTTTAAGAGCAATGTATAAAAATATATCAGTTTATGGGATTATTACTTTGACATAAAGCAAGAGAGTCAATTAATTCCCACAGCTGAAATAGTTTGAATTGTGCAGCTGCAGGCTGTTTCTGTTCTTCACAAGACTGATCAGCAGCTGATGGTATCTAGGAGTCTGTGTGAGTATGCATGTGCATATTTACAGAGAGTGAGAATACCAAAAACCAAATGAATATGGAATTTAGAGGGGGAAAAACAAAATATCTTGGGATACGATAATTCAATTTAGACTGCAGATAAGTATGGTATGAATATTTAAGTTACACAGAAGACATTCCACAAGTACAACTGACCTTTTATGGATGTGCTCTGTTCCTGCTTGCCAGACATTGTAAACCAGACCTTCCTTAAGATAAAACATTTTTCTTTCTTGTAAATATAAAAGATCTGTAATGTATTTATTCCGGAATCAATGCAACAAATAACTTTACAAATAACTTGGTAAGCAGCAGCCAACTAAACTGTAGTGCAGTAAAGCCTTTAAAACCACACCCTTTCCTACTCCTCCACAAATCATGAGAACGATTACTTTAGCCATATAATGGTAAATCTATATGCCTCAGTGTACCTGGAAAGGCACCTCTGCTGAGGAGGTGGCTGTGAGACCATCAGCAGGCTCTTGGCAGCGGAGCTCAGGGGGCTTTGTGCATGAGCAAATCAGATAACATCATGTGCAGCAGCAGCATGCCCAAATACCAGCCACCCTTGCCAAGCAAAGACACAGATTAAGCCATTTCAAGTATCTTAAAAAACCCCAATGCATGTTAAGATGTTATGTAGAGAATTAATATAATGTCCTGCAAAGTGATGCTTTTCTGTATCTGCTTTTCCAGTATATAAACTGTCTTTTCAGTAATCCTCAGTGAAGAAAATATTATAAAATTTGAGCAAATATATGCTGTGAGTTTTTTCTGCTTGCAGCAGCAAATAATATATATCGTGTATATATTTAATATGCATTATGTATATCTTTACATCTATATATCTTCAGAGGGATAAGGACTAATATAAAAAGAAAGAATATCCGTTTTGTTTCTCCCAATAAACAAATTCCCCCTGAGTACCAGGCCTCTTTCCCTCACTCTGGTCATATCCCTGGACATTTCTGAGGTGTGACACATATTTGACTCAAGAAATGGTAAATTTTGGGTAGAAGAACAATATACAAATGAAGTGTGAGGGAGTATTCTCATTTCACTGCCACATTCCTGTTTCATGGTGTAGTAACATTTCCTTGCTGGGCTAACTTCCATACTATTCACAGGGATGAGGTTACACAGAGAGATTGATAAAACACTAGTTATCCCCTAAAATATCAAATTCTGTCCTCTCTTTGGAATGTTCCTTTCCACACATTTAAATATGCTTTCCTGGGGGAAAAAAAAAAAAAAAAAAAAAAGATTAGTTGATTACTATCACTAATTCACGTGCAGGGCAGCAATGGACTGGGAAGCAAAACTTTCCACGACTCAAAAGAGAATTTCCAGACATGCTAAAATGCTCTCTCTTGTCAAGAAAAATGTTTATGTGGTTAGTATCAAATAAAAGTCAATATAAAATTTTCCTTGGGAAAGGCTGCCAGGAGACAAGACTTGGCAAGGTATTAAGGAAACTGCTCAGAATACACTGTTTTGTTGTATTTAGGATAGTCAAATGTACCTCTGGGCTATGTGTTTCTTTCTTTTGTCTTTCTGTAATAGCTAGGAATGGAGATTTGAGTACTGCCTCAGGTTAGACTCTTCAAAAGTTTGAGTTCTGGCTATTGTGGAACAAGGAATTTTCTGCAACTTTCATGAATGCTGTATGTCCTGTTAAACCACTAGGATGCTTTTAGCCTGCAAATGAAATCACCTTGACAGAACTCAGGTTTTCTGATGTGTGTCAAGTTAATGTAAGGTGTTTGCAAGCCCTAACTGTGTTCAGGATAAAATGTCTCCTAACACGAAGCTGTTACTTCAGACATGACAGATAACTCCAGACAGATTCCAGCAACATATATTCAGTTCCACCCTTTGAAGACACCTGTACATCCTGCATATCAAACTACCAAAAAGTGTAAGAACTTAGAATTGCCTCTTTGGAAAAGAAATCCATCCTCTACCCATAAGCATGGTTTGTGCAACCATTTAAAGCCTTACAGCTTATATTCCCACTTATCTTGTATTTGCAGAATCAATCGTGGCAGCTATTGCCACAAGACAGCATAGATTTTAGCTAGACAGAATGGATGTATTTGGCAGTTGCCACTGACTACAAAGGAAGCGCGTGTTCCACCCTGCTCACATCAGTGCCAAAAGAGAGGTCATAGGGATTTGGTCCTGTCTTAGCTGCATCTGAGATGGTTAAAGGACATGTTAGTCACCTGAATCATGACACTTCTCATATGTACACCCCATAGTCCTTGAGGAACTTCACTGAGGTCATTAGGAAAACCCTACTTCTCTAAAAGCGGCGTGAGAGAGAGACAGAAACTCTCCAAATAATCTTTTGCTCTAATGTAATTTGGTGTTTTCCTTGCAATGTAAGTACTATCTTGGATGTTTGGTCAAGGAAGCTTATTCTGAGATAACAACTGAATCCTGTAATATCCCAGAGAAGTCTTACTGACCTTTCATACTGCTTTCAGTCACCAACTACAGTTTTAAGATGAAATATAACCATTACATGTAGGTTTCAGGAGGCAGCATGCAAAGAAATATTTATGCTGAGCACCCACTTCTGATTCACCATTTTGCCTTCTTTTGTTAACTGGAAAGGATTAGATAGGGAATGAAGTCAATGGGTCAGAACTGTCTTTTCCTCAAAGGTTTTGGTAACACAGAAATGTCCCCCTTACAGAGTTTTGAAGGTAAAACCAGATGTCTGTGTGCCCACAGATAATGATACTATCCTGAGTAACCTGGACTATGTGAAGGTATGAAAGATCAGGGGTCTAGTGCTGTTCCTTTTTTCCTAACTGTTTTTCACCAGGCACACGGCAGGAAAGTTTATGCTTAGGAAAATTAAAACATTCTTTTTTGGGCTGGAAAAATCATGTTAAATGAAAGCCTAGGGAATCCACCCCCTCTAAACATGATATATATGTTCTTGGAAATATGACAAATTTCATAAGCACATTTTAGATCACATGCCTCTGGAAGACTTTAGCCTTAGGAAAATGAGACCATTCTATATCCCTTTCATTACTTTCCAGATTTGTTTTTGACTTGAGACCAAATCTATGTAGAGAGATTTTTTGTAAAAGAGAAGATGGTGTTGGAAACATCCACTGCTTTATTAAAGGGGGAACAGGCAAAGGTAGAAGGGTGTTGTCTCTGGCACAGATATTTCTGTTGATGCCTCAGTCAGAGCAATTACACTTGCTCCCATTTTAGTGCTTCAGATTACAAGCAGATCCCATTTCCCTTTCCAGCTTCTGCCATAGTTTTGAAGTTTGAAACAGGCAGTCAGGTGTCCCTTGCAAAATCTTAGGTGATGCCAACATTACACAACTGTTAGTGTTGTGTTAGTTTTAATTAATGCTATTCAAAAAAAAAAAAAAAAAAAAAGAAAAGAGTGAATTGCTATCACTTTTTTTTTTTTTTTTTTTTTTTAACAGACTGGCCAATAAACCAAACTGACATGAACCTATTGGTTATCATTCCAGTTATGTACTAATGTTGTATAAACTTTGTTTTAATCAAAAACATGCAGAAAATGGGAAATACCTGACCTCATAAGTGAGAAATTATAGTCTTAGTAGTGGAAATGAGGCAGGCTGTCATTTATCATTCTTTATTAAAAGCAATCATTTCAGAGTTGAAAAGGGATCTAATTAATGTCTATTAATACATAAGGGATGGGTGTCAAGAAGGCAGGCACAAGCTCTTTTCACTTGTGCCTTGTGATAGGTTGAGGGACAATGGATTCAAGCTTGAGTACAGGAAGTTCCGCCTCAACGTGAGGAAGAGCTTTGTTAATGTAAAGGTTGTAGAGCACTGGAACAGACTCCTCGAGAGGTTGTGGAGTCTCCTTTTGTACCTGTCTGGATTCAAATTTTGATTTGTTGGTTTGAAGTAACAATTTACGAAAACTCAAAGAAGTAGAAATTAGTTCAATGGTCATGTCAGTTAATACACCAGATTATGCTGTCCTTTAGTCGTGCTTGTTTAAGAAACAGGTGAAATATCTCAGCTAAGAAAAGGAAAACTGGTGTCAATGGCAAAGATATGTTGTTAAAATAACATGAGGTCTTGAATTAACTGGAGTAGATTCCCATATAATTGCAGAAATTCTATGTAGTGGAGCACAATTTAATTTCTTATTGGTAACATGAAAAAAAAACCAACAAACCAACCAAACAAAAAACCCCTCAAATTTGAAAAGGGTATAATATCTTTCCTTATTCAATGTGACAACTATTAGCTCATTCACTTTGTGGTAGCTTGGTAAATTTAGGTTGTACAAGTTAATGTTGTGTAGAATGCAGTACCTACTACTTCTTTGTTTACAGTTTTGAGATGTTCTGATTTGGGGTTTTGGCAGATGGAACAAATGGAACAAATTCTTAGTATCATCATTTTACCTGCTGCCATAATTTACCAGCCTACCTTTCCTTCAAAACATCTATGACAATATAACTTTTAGAGGACAACTGGGCACAAATGTCATTGCTTCTTCAGGAGGGATGTAAGAAGTGTTATTTTGCTCCTGTACCTTCAGGTCATGCTGTTGAGGGGAGCATGGATGGGTGCAGTAGAATGTTGCATCCCCTGGCCCTCAGCATCGCCAGCCCAGGGGATCCAGTAGATTCCTCCTAGAGAGAAGGCTGCTTGGAGTTGTGCTGCTCATGGTGGTGTTATCTCCTTTATAGACACACTGAAGGATGACTCACTGCAGCTGACTTCCCATGGTCATGCTGCAGTAGCATAGTAGGTAGGGGAGCCAGTGTTCTGGCTTAGTTACTGCTGCAGGACAGCTACACCTCTATGGGTTTTCTTTCTTCCACTGAATTTTCAGATGCACAGGGTTTGTGAAGCTTTACTTTCTGTCATCTCTGCAGCTTCCATGACAAGAGTTACTTTATACCTGGAAAAAATATATAAGGAATTTCCACAGAATTTCCTGATCTTTCTTCCTTCAGCACAGTCAGACACCTTGTGTTTCCCATATTTATGTGTGGGGACCATGTTATTACTATTTATCACATTGCTTTGAGATTGTATAGCAGTTTCAAAGATTAACCCTTATGTTGTTCCTGGCTGTGGCTAATGAACTGATAATCGCCACAAACAGTAAAAAATTGTATATTACAGGAGTCAGAAAATCTTTTCTATAAGTATAACAGAGAGAGAGAGGTATGCTTATCCTATTTTAAATGCTGGAAGGGTGAAAGAAGGAATGAGTTCCATCATTGTCTGTAAAGCAATACATCTTTCATGCAGAAGCATAGTAAATTATATTTTTCCTTTCTATTTCATGCAGTCATTATTTTTTGTCATCTTGTGTTTCATAGGAAAATTTCTCTCCATTTTGTTTTGAGAAAACCTAACCTACTTCCAACCACTGCTTTTACTTATTTATTTTTACTTCAGAGCCAACCTTCTTGCCTTAGAGTTTGCAAAGCGGGAAGCCTCTGCCTGTTTCATGTCAAAATGACAATGGAAAACATGATATAAAACCCTCCAACAATAACCGTTTGTTGGCTTTAGTTTGGATAAAATTCAGCTCTGGGACTTCTGGCTTTGTTTAGTGAAAGTACATCAGAAGAGATTCCTTTCAGATTAGCTAAGAGACTACTTCCATTTTCCCTCATTTATGTCAAAACCTTCATTTAAAGGTGAACTATCAGAATGAGGATGAAAGCGGTACCTCCTTTAACAATGTCTGCACATTTTTGTCTTGCTTTCCTTCACACAATACTCTGTGAAGAGATGTCTGCCAGAGACGAGAAAGCAGGCACAGGACAGCGAGCAGGAAGAATGTGATGATAGTGGGAAGATACACACTTTAAGGCTGAGTGTGTTTTGCTATCTTGAAAGCCTAGGCCTCCTTTTACAGCTAAAGGGGCACTCAACTGACTCTTCACAAATAGGGGATGAGAATTCTGGGTTTAAGACTTCAGCTGAGTTTGTACCAGCATGGCTTTCAGCATAGCACAACGCACAGCCACAGAAGACCATTCCTTTTTCTGCTGCTGGTTTTGTCTTTCAGCCACTGTGCATCTCATCCTGGAGGGTGGCACAGGCAGCTCTGCTGTCCCACCAGGCAGCAAAAGATTTCCTTCACTGTGCAAAACTTCTATGGGCTGCTATGGTGGCTTCAGGCGTCACTTTATGCCCAGCCCAGTACTGTGAAGGACATCAGAACTGCAGCAGATGTGAAAGAATGATGTGTTTCTGGAAACTACTTCCTGCAGCAGTTCAACACTGGCAGTTCTTGGAAAATTTCTGGACATAATTAGTTCCCACTGAAATTCCCTGCAACTCATGCCCGGTAACCAGTCAGTGCATTAGAAGGCTGGCTGCTCTGAACATCTACTTTCCTCTGTTCTTTCTCTTTTTTTGCTTCTTCTCTTTTCCCTCTTTCCATTTGATGTTAGGAAAACAGTCAAGAGCAAAATTGCAGCTCCTTTTTCAAACAGACACAAGAGAAATGATTGCTTACCCAGACAAAGCTAATGGAAAATATGGGAAACATCACTCATTGTTCCTCTGATGTTCAGTGTAATAGCCACACTGAGCATCAAAGGAGAATGAGTTACATCCCCCGTGCTTTCCTTCAGCTATAAGCAGTGGAAACCAAATTCATATTATCTCGGAAAACACTTCTATGTTCATGAGAGGCTCTTAAAAAAAAAAAAAATATATTTTTTTCTATGTTTGGCTTTAAATCTGCTGTATGGTGTTTGCTTGTTTCCCTACAGAGCAGTAGTCAAGCTGTTTAGGAGAAGAATGTCCTAGTGAAGTCAAACAATAGACTCTGTAGTGGGAATTGCAAATCTTTGAAAAGAGTAATTGAAATCTGCTCAGACATTTTGAAGATTATTTGCACAATATTCTAAGCTTGTTGGTGGCTTAGTCATTGGCAGGGTGGTCCTC
>JANHGN010006856.1:63851-78645 GCA_024605025.1 Megaceryle maxima | reverse complement strand
TCTGGAGATTCTCAAAACCTGCCTGGATGCTCCTTTGTGACCTGTGCTAGATTGTCTGATCCTGCTCTGGCAGGGGGGTTGGACTCGAAGATCTCCAAGGTCCCTTTCAAGCCCTGACACCCTGTGACCCTGTGATCATCTAGAGTAAGCTGTAAGAGTTATCAGTTTCCAGTGGTTCCCTTTCACTTAGTGACTCAGAAGCTGAAGCTCACTTGCATGATGCTTTGGCTCTGTCACGCTGGTTGTACAGTCTGGGAAACATGCTTGTACACAATGACTTTTCCAGTTCTTCTTTATTCTTGCCAGGACAGACCTACTCCAAGAAATGTTGTAAAGAACTCTCAAATCAGAAATGTAGAAGTGTGCCTTAGAGATATACATCTATAGAGATATACAATATAGAGATATATGTATTGGGGATGTCTTTTCTTTTTTTTTTTTTTTAAGTTCTAACAAAATGTTGTGCTGGATTTTGGTAAATTTTTCTACATATTGATCCTAATAAGGTTGAGCACAAAGCTATTTCTTTCCTTTAGAAATATGTTAGTCCAACTTCTTATTGAATAAAAAAGGAACCATTCATGTGGACGTGTTCAAAATTAAAACCACCTTGACACTTGGACTGACTGTAGAAGTCTTCATTGAATGCCCAAGGAGTGGGCAGGATTCATATCAGTTTTTTATATAACTTTCTGCTTTGTTTAAGACACAAATATTTTGTGCCATTTGGCATCATTCACTCTAAAGACAAGAAGCACATTAAAATCAGATTACTGTGGAGAAGTGAGAAATTATGCTAGCCCTACAGCTAAATAGCCACAAATAAAATTATTGCAGCCTTCTGCTTATTTATAGAGTGACGCCAAATGGCACAAAAGGTGATGTGCCAAAAAAATATTGTAATGTAAAAGTAGTGGGGATGGAAAAATTTCATAGGTGTTTTACCAGTAACTGGAAGAGTGTAAGAGAGAAAAAAATATGAAATTGTCCTTCTGAAAGGCATTGAATGCACCAAAGCAAGATGAAATTCTTACTTACTGTGTGCCCTGATCTAATGCACAGTTACCATTATTAAAAGACTTGATCTGTCAGGCACTGAAGACCTTCAGTTCCCACCAGGTAAAATTAGAGGCTGATGTTCTTTCAATCTAGCCAAAGCCCAGTAAAATCAAAGTAGGTTCTGATCAGGCAGTGATTCCCTTAGTCAGGAATGCATGATGCACATTTTGCAGTATATAGCAAAAGAGGTCTATCTGCACTAAAAAGAAGTATAAATATGATTGTCTCAGTTATAAAGTCAACCTGTTGAGAGAGAGGACTCTGGAGAGAAAATCCCAGAATAACATCTCGTTACAGATTCTCATTCAGGAATGTCTTCCTCCTTTTCAAAAAACTAATTAGGCCATGATGTTGTCAAAAAATAGCTAACAACAAACAGTATAAGATCTCTTGCATACATCAGATGTTTTTGTCAAAATTACTTTTATATATTCAGAACAGGTATAACAATTCTCTGGGCAACCCTGAAAAAAGAAGCAAGGTGATAGTTACACAGCAGTCTGCTCTATCCTGCCCCTCACATGACTCCGTTCGAAACGATAGTTCTGCCAAAAACAACTCCCACCAACTAAACAAGCAAAAAATAAATCCTCCCTTGCATTTTCTTTTCCTATCATCGATTTTGAAACAAGAAAACTCTCCTGACACTGTTTTTCATGCTGGACACCGGCTGAAGCCAGCGGAGCTGTTGTGTAACAATATTGCTGATAGGATACTGTCCGTCCCTATTTCAAAGCAGCACTTATGTTGAAGGATAACCTTTAGAAGTAGCATAAAGAACATGGGTGAAGGATGTCAACATGCATGCCTGAATAGAGCAATTTGTGAAACATAAATGTTGAGGCAGAACAATGTGATAAATTCAGCCACATTAGACCCCATTACCTTTGAGAACAACAATAGCTCTCTGAAGATAAAGGCGGGGGGGGAACAACACACACAGCTAGAGTTCTTAAGATTAATCACACTTTAAAAGATTAGGAAAAAGGCAAGGAAAAGAGAGGCATTTTGTGTTTTACTTGGTGGAAAATGTGCCATAAAGATATTTTATAATCCTGATATTTATAAAATTTCTAAAAGCTGCAGAAAGGCTGCAACATTTGGAGCTTATAAAGATGAATGAAGAGAACAAGCAATAATTTTTTTAAAAATCAAAGTACTTCTACCAGCGCAGACTTGAGTTTTTTAATATTTTGTAATCCAAAACACAGATTGGGTGGGTCTCAGAGCAAGGACAGTTTGGATACATGACATATGATTGTTTGCCTGAGAATCCAGCCCCATCTTATACATTGCCAGTGAAACAGTGCATGTCTCCTTCTTGCAAAACCTCTGACGGACAAATACAGTATTATGATCAACCAACATTCTTTTATACTCCTTTCTTCTTTTACCCTGCATTTGAGTAAAGAAGAAAACATCTGGGTTTGGTGCAGAACTGTTCAAATACCAGCTTTTTTGGCAGACTAACATTCCTAGAAGTAAGAAAGCTTTGGTTTCAGTCTGAAAGCACAGGACACAGCCATCCTTTTTGGTGTGAAACTTGGGAAAACTGTGAACCATTCATTCATAGCCCTTTTCCACTACATCCAACAGGACATGGAATAAGGACAGATATTTAAGATGGATTCACTCTGATTTTTGACAGCTTGCATTTGTTTAATCAAGTGAGGTTTCATTCTTGATACCTCCAATCACATGGTGGAGAAGCCTTACAAAATATTACAACAGTAACATTAAATCTGAAAATGCTCTTATAGGGAGATAGGCCCAAATTGGCTCTTATGTCTTCGTGCACGATGTGAAATTAATTCAGTTAGTTAGCTGATTGTTTTAAGACAAGTCCAGTTAGCATTGGGTCTGTAGACTTCACAGCTGTTAAACCATTTCCACCTCTTTTCCTGACTCTAATGGAACAGATGCTATTTTGCTATTTCAGACTTTTTGAACGCTCAGCGCCTACCTCACAGGAGAACATGCAGACAACCCAGACCATTCTGGCTCAGCAAGCCAATTAGTTCATTGTGAGAGTCAGTTTGTTTCCATTACTGATCACAGGATGGAGCAAGTATGTTTGATTTTCTTATAAACGTCATCATAATATTAGACAGGGAGCCTAAAACATTTGCTTTGAGGTAGACGCTGTGGCATTCTTTTCTGCTCAGTAAATGGAAAGCAGCAATGCTGCAAACAGTGGGATAGTTCTTCCATCTACTCCAGTGTAGAGGAGAATTATAACATTGACATTGAAAATTAATAATATATCTTCTTTCTACTTTATCCTTTGCTTAAACAATGTATACACAAGTGCTGGAATACACAATAAATAGACATATTTACTATAGAAGAAATGTAAAACCACTTTTTGAAGTAGCCATCCTGTAAAGCAAATTAACAAAATCAGGTCAGAGTAAGGACACATGGGCTTTGTACAGTTAAGAGTCCAGAAAAAACCAACAGAATGACCTGTCTTAGCTTCAGCAGACTCTGGATCCAAAGTTAGAGGCCAGGCCTCCTTCATCTCAGTAGGGCTGTACCAGATATAATTTAAATATATATAAACACATACTTTATATGTATATATGTAAAAATAACATATACTTATTGTATACAATATATATGTATATACATATATACTTTAAATATAATATACTTGAAATAACAGCAAAAACTGTTTGCTTGACTCATGTTTGTGATCAGATTTTCAGAGATCAAAGTTGCTCAGTTTTGCTTCCCAAACCATCATCGAGCGGCTGCTGGAGGGTCGTGAGTCACCTCTGTGTGGACGATTGCCATTTCTAAGGCAGAACCAGACAAGTTCAAGATGTTCTTTAATTTCTAACCATTGAGTCACATCTCTGCAAATGGGATTTGTGAGTCTGCTATTAATGGGATAGCTGGACATTAGCCTTGTCCAAAGTGGAAAAGCCTGTGGTTTTTGAGGAGATGTTTTCCTTTTGCAATATAAATGTGGTTCATTTACGATCATGGTGCTTTCACAAATGCAAAGCCAAAATGGATCAGCTTCTCAGGTCGTAGCACTTGATAACAAATATCCATTCACCTCACTGGAATCAGGCTTATGTCCCATATCACATCTGTCATCCTTCAGGCCTACAAGGACCATATTTGTCTTCTGTACACATCTGGGCTCTTTTATGTAGAACACTTACAGGTCCTTTGAGACTAAATGGTGATTTTCCTTTCAGCTTTCCCTGTTGGTCTGCTTACATACAGCTGCTAGTCTGCTTAGAAAATGGGTAATAATTCAAAACCACATAAGACAAAGATTGTGTTGCCTTTTTTCTTCACTTTCTCAGCTGGCTCAGGGAAATGGTACTCAGAGCAAAACCTTTTAAAGTGTGAATGCTTAGTAAACAGTGTAAATGCAAGTTATTCAGGCTTTCAAATAATAAACTTTAATGTTTTGTATGATGAATCAGAGATTGATACCACTTCTGTGGCAGTGATTGTAATAGTTTATTGAAAGATACGTGCTTTGTAGACACCGTATTTGGGAAGAAGAAGAAGATTTTGCATTGCCAGAGGCATATACTGTTGAATTCTAATTTTTTTAGAAGTCTTAGACTAATATGTATGTTTAGGAATCAGTAAGAAAAGCTGGGTAAAGCAAGTATGTGACTGCTTTACCACAAGTCAGCAAGTCAGCTTTTTTATAACCTTATTATTCCTATATGTTACTTGCCAGTGCCTTAGCACAAATCAGCTTTCCAAAGGATTTTGAAGCTAACAGTTAATCTTTATGAGCAATGCAAAATGCATTATGTCATAACATGCTGACACACAGATCTACATCTGAGCACAGAGGGGGTGTCTTGAACAGACTCAGTTTTCCCAGATGTAAGTTTCCTTTGGAAACCTATCTAATACTTTCATTCTGCCAAAGGCCGCAAAGATTTTCACTGCAGCTCTCCTAGCTTATTTCTTAACTCATTTAACAATGTCCAGAAAGTAGAGAAGCAAATATGAATGTCATTATATCCACATGGCTTCAATTTTTTCTCTTTTCTTTCTGTTAAATGATGCCATCTACTGTAGGAGAACTGCATGACAACCCTGTAAAAATGCTCAGAAATACGCTTTATTTCTTTATCACTGCAAAGTTATGCCAGTCATTTTGACACATTTTTAAGTTTCCATTATTTTTCATCGACATTGTTGACTAAAATATGGAAGGGTAAGTATTCTCCGTGTGAAAAATTGGATGTGGAGAAAAACCTCTGCCACCGTCTTGAAGAGAGAACATTTTCTAAACAGCAGTGCAAAAATGTGTGAAAGATGGGTCTTTTCTGCCCCTAATTCAATCTGTCCTCTTTACTGTAAGGCAGCAGGATCACAGTTCTGGAAATAACAAAACAAATCAATGAAAAGGAAGTAAGGATGAAAAAAAATAGACAAATGCAAATTCTTGGATATGAATTTCCTGATGAACCTTGATGTCTTAAACACATAGTTAGAAAAAACAAAAGTGGTTTAGAAAGGATAAGAGAGTGATATTATGAGCTTAAAATCTGAATATTAAAACTAATGAAACCCATCTTATGAGTAAAGAAATGTACCTACACTATCCATTTTATATACATGTATGCAATTATGCAATTCAAATAGCTGTTTATATATGTGCACACCCTACAGTTCTTTTAGATCTTTTTCATGGTATTTTTATTTAAAAATTATGTATAAAGTATGTTTTGTCCTAAACTGAAGAAAAATAGTTTCTTCCCTTCCTCATTATATTTGTAAATGAGGATGTTTTAACTTGTGGAGCTGGCAAGTCCTTCAGGGAAGTGACAGCTGAGTACATCACTCTCAGGT
Source organism: Megaceryle maxima (assembly GCA_024605025.1). Lineage (NCBI taxonomy): Eukaryota > Metazoa > Chordata > Aves > Coraciiformes > Cerylidae > Megaceryle > Megaceryle maxima. The sequence continues at coordinate 72,750 of JANHGN010006856.1, read as the reverse complement.
GAAGTGGACCTATGCCCACATGTGCTCTCTAGGGTGTATCCAGCCAGCGCCTTTTAGGCAGATAACAAGATTTAATGGTATTCTGCCTCCCATAGCATACTGCTTTCGAGGTCTCCTTGTACACAGACAACCACACATCCACTGAGCTACCCAGCTTTTGTCACTTCAGAATGCAGTTTTTCTCATGAGTCATTAAAGAGAATATACAGATTTCATTCATAATGCTGCACTTCTCTTTTTAAATATACATTTCATCCTGCTTGTTTGTCAGGAAACATTTGTCATTGTTTCTCTCATAGCTGGGAAGTTTGTTCTTTTCCTAAGAGCCTGCAGTGAAATCCTGGTTTGCTAAAGGAGGAAAATAGTTCTCACAGAAAGAGCTGGCAATTAATTAGTTAATTAAGCAGAGAATCACCTTATTTACCTGGGATTCACTGACACAATTTTGGGGTGTGAGACCCGCGAAAGCAAGCATTTTTTTTAGAAACTAAATCTAGCTTTGCAGACTAAGGAAGGATGTCTAGATCAAATTTGGAGGTAGCAGTTGTCAGGTGGTGTCCTTTGAACCAACATCCTATGATGCCATGACCCTGTGTCATGGTGGGTGTAAAGAAGATGTTGTACTGGAAATAAACAGTTATTCCCCAGGTGCAGGACCTGAAGTTTCTGGTGAGGCCAAAAAGGCAGAGAAGTGAAGGGAAAATGAAAAAGTTAATTTCTAAGTGATAGAAAATTTCTGAGTTTAATTTTCATATGCCACTGCAATGTCGTACATTTAAAGGTTTTATGTGTTAAAGGAAGGTAAAATACTGGCTCCCAGCCCAATGTCAGCCAAAGAAAAACATATAGGCTCGAAACAGTCCAAAAAGGATTTTTGAAGCTTTCTGCATCTTCCTTTTCTGGTGGTCAAAACTAGCTCTTAATCCTAAATAGTGTCAGCCTTGACAAGTCAAAGTTTTCCTCTTTGCTTATTTTATAGCTGAAGTGCAGAAATAACATAAGCTGGCACAGGCAGAAAGCCTGTACTAGCGTTGCCATTGGGAAAACAAATCTCTTGTCCCATGAAGTGCCCTGCTCTGAGATCCCCACTTGTTCTTCACTTAATAAGCCAGGAGGTCTTCGTTGCATTCTCCATTATCTTTATAGAGCTCTGACAAGAAGGTGATCAATTTTACAGATGACATAAGAGGAAAAAGTTGGGTTTGACAAGGAAAATCAGCTGAGTGAGTCATTGGACAGGGAGCAGAACTTGAAAAATGAAGCTCAGTTGAGTACATGGCAAAAAAGAAAGTGAACTGTTCAGGTACAAAAGACAGGAGTGTTTGGGGACGATAGAAAAGGAAATTACCAGTTATGGGAAAAATTAAACTGAATAGAGAAAAAAGGGACTGAAACAGAAGCATGAGAAGAGAGAAAAAACATCCAAGAGTGTTCTATGCCAAGGAGCACTGGTATGGTTATGGGAACAAATACCCACAGATACAGAGAGAAAGAAAAGAATGTAGAGTTAAAAAAGAGACCAGTGTGCTAATGTGGTAGTAGAAAAGAGAAAAAACAGATGAAAGATGCTGCATGTGAAGAAAAAAAAAAAAAAAAAAAGGACTGCATAACCCATAGGAATGGACTACACTGTAAATTACACTATAAATTTGGACTCAATCTTGTACTACATACTACATATGTATTGCATAATTATCTACTACATAATTACAACAGTTTGAAGGCATTCAGAATTTTCTGCCTGGAGGCAGAAATAATAATTTTAAATTTAAATTTTAATATTAGAGAATTACATCTTCTGGGGTTTTGTTGTTTTGTTTGTTTTTTTTTTTTTTCTTTTTGAAGATTGATGTGTCATCGGTAATTCTGATACTAAGGATTTAATGATGATGTAGGTACACAAATAGCTCTTTATTCAGGACTTTGTGTTTGCAAATTGAGTTATTTCAAACTACTAATGAAAAAAATTATTTCATTATTGAAAAAAATTATTTCATTATTCATATCCATTATTCAAGACATTCACTAATACTTACATTTGCAATCTGAAACTTTTAATAGCTTCAACAAAACTTCCAAGGACCTTGTCTAACTTTGTCGTGTTATTTTCATATTGGTTTCTTAAATAACTGTTTTTTTCTGAATCTTTATTCTCTTAGAAAATACAAACACAAAATGCAGTATTTGAAGCTTGTTCTCAACAGTCTCTCCAAATTCATTATCTACAACAAATTTGGTCAGTAGAATAGTTGGAAGAAATTCACAAGGCCATGAATACTACAGATGAGGACTGTGTTTTCTGAAAATACAGATATGTGTAATCTTTCAGTAGACCAGACGACACACTATTTTGTAAACCATTTGGGCAATTAATGTGAACATTATTTTAGACCTATTGCATACATTGGCTTTCAAGAAACGCTTTATAAAACACTTTCTGCTAGCTATTAATGCAAGATGCTAGTGACAAGAGTTTGTGCTGGACAGATGGCTTATTCTACACCCATGTGTAAATGCTTATGTTGGCACATGAGGGCAAATGATATACTTGTTTAAGAGATTTGGCATGTTTCCTTTTTATCTGCAGCAGAGAGTTTAATTGCTAATTACACAGCATCTCAGTCTGACACTAAAATTACTCGAGAGAGAAGATTATCACAGATTTAATTAGGATTTGGATCAGCTCCAGGAGGTTTCTATTTATGTCTATTTATAGATTCAGAGCAAACTCTGCAATTAATGTAACACATTTAGCCTTTTAGTTCATGTGCATAAACGATATTACAGTAGAAAACAAAACAAACTATCCAACAGTTTTAATGTTACTCATCTTTGATTTGGAAAACACATTTGAAATAATATTGAACACTATTCCATCTTCTTTTGCAGTTGCAGGATGTACCCATCTTGGGCAGATTTATGCTGACAGGGATGTTTGGAAACCAGAACCATGCCAAATCTGTGTGTGTGACTCAGGATCTGTTCTCTGCGATGACATCATCTGTGATGATCAGGAGCTGGACTGTCCCAACCCAGAGATTCCCTTTGGAGAGTGCTGTCCAGTTTGTCCACAAACAACACCACCACCTCCAAGAGTAAGTTTGTCTTCAGTGTTGTTACTTTGGTGTTGCCTCCTTGTCAATCCCAATTCATTTTGGTTTAGATGCTCTTAAACACTTTTCTTCTAAATGTAAACTTGTCACATTCTGACTCTAGTCATCTTAGGATGGTCAAATTCTGCCAAAATAAAGAAACAAAACAGCTTGAACTTTCACAGAGTTTTATCCTTTTTTTTTGTTAAATTCAAGAATACTTCTGTATCCTATCAGAGAACTGCTACCAGATCCAATAAAATACTTGTTAGTCCTCTGAGCTATGCAATTGAAAGCATGAAATCCTTCAACCCAGTTTTACATAGACAACAGACACAAATAAATAATAGAAAGGGACAGAACAACAATTAGACATTAATCCTTTTATTTTATGGAGAAGCATTTGAATCATGCAAACAGCTTATTTGTTGACTGCATGCTCAATCTATATTCATGAAAGTAATGGTAACAGTTAGACAATTTTCATAGCATATTGCGAGTCCCCATTTCTCACCAGCTCAATACTACATCATCATCAGTAAATTTCCTTTTGAAGAGTTACTGTTGACTTAATGTCGTGTAAAGGAGAGGTGATTCAAGCCCTACAATCCTAATTTATCACCATCTTATTTATAGACACAAACATCACCTAAAGGAGAGGTGATTCGAGCCCTACAATCCTAATTTATCACCATCTTATTTATAGACACAAACATCACCTAAAGGAGAGGTGATTCGAGCCCTACAATCCTAATTTATCACCATCTTATTTATAGACACAAACATCACCTAAACCAGTTGCAGTAACTTAACCTCAGGAAAATCAAGAATATTGGTGTCCCCTGCCTAGACCACTTCAGTGAGGGTGCCAGCTATACTGAGCTCTAAGGTTATCTGAGCATTTCATCCTTGTTTAAGATCCATAAGATTCTGTTAAAGTACATAGATTTCCACAGACACATTGAAGATTCTTATCCAGAAGATAAAATAAGTGAAAGAGATGTGTATGGAAAAGAAAGGGAGAAGATGTATTTCTGCAGCTCCATAGTATGTCTACTAAGACATGAAATATAATGTACTCTGTAAATTAATTTGTTGTGTTGGTTGCACAGTATGAGTGCAACTGTACTGCTTCCAGATTACCTGAACTACTTCACTGGACAGTTTTCTGCAGTGTAAACAAATGGTACATACAAGCATGCTGGAGATATGCAGTTCCCTCTTTTGTTGAGTCTAGAGGGTTTTTTATCAGTTCTGTGGATCCTGATAATAAAGGATATGTGGACTACTTTATCCAGCCTCTGTCTTCAATGTGTAAGAGTTTTGTCAGCTGTCCTGATGAGCTTGGATGCTGTATAGGAAAATGCCATCTTGAAAGATCCAAGATAGCCCCAGTTGAATATCCTTTGCTGTCACTGGCACCTGACTACATAAAAACCGTTCTGAACTATAATTGAGAAGCCACATAGTAAGTGAATTATTAATTGAAAAACAAATAAGTGGAGGAGTAGCTCTGATAAATTAAAATTAGCTACTTTATCACACTTAACATGCTGGACTGAGAAGAATACAAGAAAACTGTCTCTTACAGCTTTCCACTGTGGACTTCTGTCTCAATTGTACTCAATGGCAAAACTCTACTAACTTCATTAGAGCCTACAGGAAAGGTGTAGTTTTATGGATGACCTGTGAAAATACAAATGGACTAACCAAAACCACCACAGCTTTTAAATATACTGAATAAAAATAAATGGAATTCATTTGATAAAATGAAATTCCAGTGTTTAAATGTGTTTTTCTCTTGTGTGCGTGTATATATATATTCAGGCTTTGGTTTTATTTTGTTTTTATTTCTTAATTTAATTACTTTTCCTTCTTTTTTCTAGCCTACTGAAATAGTCAAACAAGGTCCCAAAGGAGACCCTGTAAGTGCAGCTTTATTTATTTTTTTTTTCCCCTAAGGAAACTAACAAAACCATGACCCAATTCCCATAGAGTTATATCCCATTCAAGCTCCTGAGATATCCAATTTTAATTGATGTCTGCACTGTCTGCAGGACTGTGTCAGATGGTTATTTTGAAGTAGTCCTTTAGCTTCAACAAAACTCTAAAAAATTTAAACTGGAAAAACAAAGAGAGAGTTTAGTCCAAACTGTATTACCATTGTTATGTTTGGTGTATTTCTTCCCAGTAGGAAGAAAAAAAAAAAAAAGAAAATATGGACTCCACAAGCAGCATTAATTTTAGATTGAGGAATTGACCTGCTTAACATTTCTGGTGTGTGTGATCAAATATCAGCTGCTTTAGCTCCTAGGAAGGGTTTCCACGTTTGAATTTTGTCTACTGTCTATGTCTTTCCTGAATGTTCAATTCTGGACTTAGTTATGTTGAACAGAGAAATTTTCCCACCACAATCACACAAGAAATTGTTATGAGTAGAATAATTGTCCTTCAATGTCCTTGCAGGTGGAGGCAAGCGCCAACATCTATATCTTCTCCGTTTGTGTCATTGCAGGGTTCTCCTGGGCCTCCAGGCAGAAACGGTGCTCCTGGACCTCCAGGACATCCAGGGAGTCCTGGAGCTCCTGGCCCCCCTGGAGTCTGCCAGTCGTGTCCCAGTATAAATGGAGGCGTAAGTCATGGTTACATTCAGTTTCTACCTTGTTTCTCTATAAACATAGAAACCAGTACTGTAAGCACCCATCCCTTGTACCTTCACACATACTTTGCTTTCAGTGGCACTTGTCTATTACTTGTGCCTTTTAAAAACTCATCTGAGTAGTACATGGGGTTTTGTTGTTGTTTTGGGGTTTTGTCCACAAAATTTGGCTAGAGTGCAATTAAATCTCTGCCTTATCTTATTTTTTAAAACTTTTGGGGCCAGATCTGATTAAGGACTTATATAAATCAGAAATAATCTGACCAGAAGGAAAGCGTGCAGGAGGAGGTGTGTCCCCCTCAAGACTGGGACATAGCTAGCAAATTCTCTTACTTTCCTTGTATTATATCCAATGCATGTCCAATAAAAAAACATTCCCAGAAGACTAGAAAAAGCACAGGTCCTCTGATTGCAGGAAAGTGCCATGTAAGTACTTTTTGTCATGCTCCAACTTTATTTCTGTCTCAGAATCTGGAATTTTCTTCTGAAGACTTGGTAAAGGAGCTAATTTTGCCTAAAGTTCCTGTGTGGTTGGATTTGTTAAAGGATCTGAGCCACAGCTAGTGCTTTGTTAAGAGATGACATTGCCTTCCATGCAATTAAGCAAGCCTAGCTCTACAATATCAGATTGCTTTAGCCAATTGTTAAAAATTGTGTTAAACTGTTAAATTTCTATGTATGTAAAAATTGTTTAAAAATCGTGTGTTAAAACAATTGCTACTTTTGAACATAGGCCACTGTGTATAGCTTCTGCGTATGCTTGCCATTCCCTGGTAAGCCAAAAACTGAGGAAAGAAGTCCTGGTTTTATTTAAATCTTAAGAAGATTGAAGAACTGAACTTCTGGGACATATACCCGTGGATCAGTTAACCAGTCTCAGTGGACATCACAATAATACACCAAGTACTGGTTTTGCATTGGCAGATGCAGACACGGGAGAGGAAAACAGGACAAATTAGTCACCCATTCTAATTTTAAAAATTATCTGTAATTCAGGGAAGGACAGATTTATACATATGTAAGAGCTTTTTGCTACAAAGAAATCTGAAATGAGAGATTAATTAGTCATGGGTAAAAGGAATTAGGAAATTAATAATAAACTGCTGCATTCTTTAGTGCAACAGAAAATATTTCATCTGCTTCCCTGAGTGACAACTAAGTCCAACAGAAAAGAGACTGATCAAGAAAATGGGTCAGAAATGTTAAAAGCAGTCAATTAAGAATAAGAGGTGAGAGAATCATAATTATTTTGGTTTAGATGAGCCCTGCTGTCAAGATGGAAACTGGGTGCACAAGGCATAGGGAGCTAACACAACCTCAAAAAAATTATAGTGGCTGGGTTTCTCTTATGGATGATTTAGATAAATGGCAGCTATATGTCAGACAAGTACTACTCAATAGATAGAAATTTGTTATTTCCATACATTTGCCATACCAGTGAGAGAAAAAGACTTATTTGATATGTGGCAATCACCCTTTCTCTTTTTTTCTTCTTTCTGTTTTTCTCTATTTCTTTTACAGAGTTTTTCTCCACAGTATGACTCCTATGATGTGAAGGCTGGTTCAGCTGGTATTGGTTACCCACAGCCCATTGTAAGATGATATAGCCTTTTTTCTGTCCTTTCTGTTTTTTTAAAGAACAATTTTTCTGCTCATAGATTATACCTTGGATGTGTATGTATCCTGATTTTAATTTAACAAGATAAGTTGTCATTTAATTGTTGTCTGCAAGTGGAATGTGACATAAGTGAGCAGTTTTCTCAGCAGTATAATTCTAGAAAGTAGCTATGGATTATCTGGGGGTTTTGCCTCTTCCCCTCTATTCCTTCCTTTATTTTAGCTTCTTTTCCATAATCTCCCTCTGATTCATTTTCTTACGCTGCCTAAATATTTATTCCTTTCTCCCTTGCACACCTTCTGCATTTATCCACTTTTATATTCTACTTCCTTCCCTCCACCACACTTTTTTACCTCTTCCACTGTCCCTGGTCTTCTTCTACCTATCCAGCAGCATTCTGTCTTTACTCAGTTGCTTACTTTTCCACAACTCCAATTTTCCTTGTACCAACTGAGTAAACCCCTCTTATAATCTTCTCTTCATCCCAGCAGCAAACAAAAGCTTTTCACTTTTTCATTTTACAACTACCAATTTTTTTACCCACAGCTATTCAGACTGTGTACAAAGGATGCTCTGTCTGCCCACTATGCCTGGCTTGGCCCAAGATTTTCACAGTATTTTTTTTAGTGAGATAAAGCATGTGTTGCTTGAAAGAGCTACATGCTTCTTGTATAAAATAAATTTTAGTGTTGCATTCATGATTTTCATTTTAGGACCTGGGATTTAGAGATATTCAGCACCCATGATATGGAGTGTTCTTGATTCAGGCAGTCTACTGTATCGAAGATGTGGTGAATTGCTATTATTTGAAATTGGCTGCTGCTTCATTAAGCATAATCATTCTTTTCAGTCCAGTGCTGCATAATAATAAGGTTTGCATAATATGTGTTGTAACATATCAAGGCAGTTCCAAGCAAATGTGTTATTTCTCAGAGTTCCATCAGATCATCTTGTGAAAAAAAATTCTACTAATCATGACACTGTTTTTTTCTGAGACATAGTTTATCATTTTCTCACCTTTATTTGTTTATTCCTACATCGTTCATTTGCTAATATGATCATCCATGTGTTGGTCTTCTTCAACCATCTGGTTTTGGTTTTGTTTATTCATTTATTCATATTCAGCTCCTCACAGGTTTTGCCAAAACTTATATCATCTACATTTTGCTATGTGGTGTCTTAGTAAGGGATGCACCAAACCAGGCAGATAACTGAAATACTTTTCAGTTAACAATTATGATTACTTCTCTCCATTTAAGCATTTTTCCATCAGGTGCTTAGTGATTTCTTGTGCTCTGATCCTTGGACTTGGTTTTAAAAACCCCATAATTTAGTTAGGCACCCTAGAATGTCTTCGGCCAGGATTGTTTGGATAGTTTCAGGTCATGTGGTCTTTTATATCACAAAATGCAATACATGACTGCAAGGTAAGTAACAGAGCAATTACAAGCAGATTTAACTAAAATCACTAGAACTAAATGTTTAGCATTAACATTAAATAGATTAATTTATTTTTTTAAAATTTATTAA
>JANHGN010006856.1:0-52094 GCA_024605025.1 Megaceryle maxima | reverse complement strand
TGGCAACAAATACACTGAAATTCAAAAGTCAGCCTGACTGCAGGCTTCTGGGAGCTAAACATTTTTAAATATAATTATTAAACAAGATTTTACTGGAAATTAAAACATATGATTTAAAATATTCCAAAAATAATCTTTAACAATATAAAACAAGTTTACTAAAATAGGTCATAAATTGTATGGCTTTTAAATAGAGGTCAAAATGGTTTAATTCCTTGATTTTTACCATCTGAACAATACCTAAGAATATAATTTTGATTGATTAGTGACCTATGCCCTGATTATATGCAATGTCCCTTAGAGAAAGCAATAAACTCCTAAGAGAATAATTTGGTAGCTTTCTCTGAGGAAAACACCTTCAATGGGATGGGAGGAAATGAGAGGAGTTTTAATCCTTATAAAAGAGGTTAAAATCAAGCAAGGAGTTTAAACTGTATATTTATGTATTGTAACTTAATTCTACACATTTTAAACTGAAGAATAACTTCCTGGTTTGGTTTTTTTTTTTTTTTTTCCTTCAATTGCAGGGTTTGCCTGGAATTCCAGGAAGTCCTGGAAGCGATGGGAAACCTGGCCCTCCAGTATGTACATTGTGCAAGTATTTTATACTAGTTCTCCTACTGCCCTTGCCCTCATCCAGCAGTACCCACATGACAGGCTGTTATCACAGTCAGATTACTTACCTCTTTTTGTTTGTTTGTTTGTTTTAATTACCAGATCTCTTTATAGGCTGCCTCGTTGTAATAACATTCTGTGAATCTCATTGTAATAGCAATCTGTAAATCGTTCTGTAAGTCATTTCATAGTATTTAAAGTACAGAAGATACAGAAGCTTAGTTGAAATGCAAATACATAATAAGTTTGGAACGATATTGTCTCTAGACTGATCTCACCCTCACTCACTGTTTAATGAGTCATGGATACTCATTTATTTCACTTAACAGATGCCACGTCTTCATTTCTTTTTTGATTATTCCAGGGTAATCAGGGTGAATCTGGCCGCTCTGGTCCACCCGGCCCTCCAGGCCCACGTGGTCAACCAGGTGTAATGGGTTTCCCTGGTCCTAAGGGCAATGAGGTGAGTGGGATTTCTCCATTTCTCCCGTGCTTATGCTTGATCAGTCAAACAATAATAAAATTATTAAAATAACTTGCTCTACAGAAGAGCTATCTTGAGCTAGAGCTTTACGTTATTGCATACCAAAGAGAACAGGTATTTTAAATATGATCTTTCCCTTTTGTAAGGGTGCACCAGGCAAGAATGGAGAAAGAGGCCCTGGTGGACCACCTGGAACACCTGTAAGTTTCATTAGCATTTTGTTTAATAATATAAATAGTAAATTTTGAGTCTTATAAAAAGTATATCAATCCATAACCATGGCCTAATTTTGTCTTTGTATAGGGTCCTGCTGGGAAGAATGGTGATGTTGGCCTCCCAGGTCCTCCTGGACCTACTGTAAGTGGGGTAGTCCTTTATGAGGTCATTATCGGTTATTGCCAAGGTGGTCTCTGCATAGAAAGGGTGAATTTAGGGGAAGGAAAATACTTTTAATGATCTAAAGAAATCTACTGTTATGATGACAAATAGAAGAATTCTTCTTTGCCAGTATTTTCATAAATTAATACTAAAAACTTTGTTAGGAGAAACCTGAGTCAAGTATACCTGTTATAAATTGAAATGAAAAAATTTATAGATCTTCAGCATCTATGACCTTTTCAAACTGAAGCATGTTATCCGTTGACATGTACAGCATTTCAGACGAGTATCAGATATAAATATGTCTGTTGGATTACACTTAATGGTAGGAGTGAAGTGCAAAAGACAGAGCACAAAGATAAATTAGTCTTTGGGATTGTGCAGTGTCATCAGATCACGATAAAGAGGCATAGAATAGGGGTATGTGGGGGTTTTTTTTTGTTGAAATTTTTTTGGAATTTTTCTCTTTTTTTTTTTTTTTTTTTTTTTTTTTTTTTTTTTTTTTTTTTTTGATTCTAGGGTGCATCTGGGGAGAGAGGAGAACCAGGACCATCAGGGCCACCTGGCCTCCAGGTGCTGTGTGTTCATTGTTTTTTGATTTCTGATTCTTTTTAACACAGTAGCGCACACACACACACATATATATATATAAAAAGGAGGCATTTAATTTTCATTAGGGTGTATGTCATCATATTTTGAGGTAAGGCAGATCAACCACTTGACAGCAGGTATTTCTTAGTATTTCATAACTGCAAGTGAGATGTCTAGCTCAATATATTATGTCACATAAAACCTCTAGCTATCAAATTAGTACCTTCTTCTTTGTACAGGATTAGGAAGAGTTGGACACACACCCTCATGTCAAAAAATATTTGCTAGACAAGAAAATGCATAATTTACCTATGTAATATGAATGATGTTACTATTCTTTCATATAGGGATTGCCTGGTGGACCAGGACCAGCTGGAGAGAATGGAAAGCCTGGAGAACCAGTAAGTAGAAATTCCTTTTTATTTAAGTAACAAAAAATACATAAGAAGTTCGTCCTAGATTACATTTCCTTATTCAGACAGCTATCAGCACTCTGCAGATCAGAGAAGTCTGATTTTTAAGGATAATAGGTGAGAGAAACAGAATGCTAACCACAATGCAGATGTACTAAATAAAGTGCATAGATAACTTGCATTTATTTTCTTATAAACAGGGGCCAAAAGGTGATATTGGGGGACCCGGATTCCCAGGCCCTAAGGTAAATCATACAACAACATTTCTATAATGACATGAAAGAATTAGCAAACTGTGAACCTGAAAACAAAGAGTAACACATTTTTTTCTTTGTCACAGGGTGAAAATGGTATCCCAGGTGAACGTGGTGCACCCGGTCCTCCAGGACCTACTGGAGCAAGAGGCGGACCAGGTCCTGCTGGCTCAGAAGGTGCCAAGGTACTAACTTGCTTTCCTGCTATTATGCTTAGTATTCAGCTTTTTATTTTTATTGTCTTTTTCCTAATCATTTTTTGATATCCTTTAGGGTCCTCCTGGGCCCCCTGGTGCCCCTGGAGGCACGGGGCTGCCTGGCTTACAGGGAATGCCAGGAGAAAGAGGAGCTTCTGGAAGTCCTGGACCAAAGGGCGATAAGGTAACACACCCACAGCCCGACAATTTTATGCTGATTTAGTGTTAGCTCCCCACAGGGCACTGGGTTTCTTCACATCTTTAGGACTGATCTGGCAGTACTGTTGATATGGGTCCTACATGTTAAAAATTACAGAATTTTTCACCTGGTTTGTTGTATCGTAGGTATGTTGGTGTGCTTGGGTGATCCAAGTACATCCAAATAGTTCTAATGAAATTAGGAAACAATGAGAATACTTCATACCACTGGCAGTTTGGTACAGACTCCATTTTGAATCAATCTTTTGGTGTTTTTGTTTTTTCCTTGGTTGTGGGGTTTTTTTTCCATCAAAGTTTTCAGTATCTGATGCTGAATACTGGGCAGAATGTCATCCTCAATTTTAGATTTCTGTGATCCCCCACATTATGCTTGTCTTATGCTTGATTTTTGCTTATGCTTTTTCCTTCTTATGCTTGTTAGGGAGATCCTGGTGGCAAAGGTGCTGATGGCCTTCCTGGTGCAAGAGGAGAGAGAGTGAGTAGCCTACTCTGTGTCTATATACAGTTAGTATATACATCTACTACTGGAGTGTCTAGCAGTTTAGCAGTTAGGTGGTCTATATGGTCTACACTTCAAACATGGGTAAACTTACAGTGAAGAAATATCATCTAGGCAAGGTAAAATAGTGATCCCATTGTATTTCATTCCAGCAGTGCAAATCTGGTTTCATATATTAAATTCAACTTAATATTAGTTTTTGTGATTCTATGTGTAGACAGAATAGGTTTTTTTTAATTAGAGGTGACCGATATTAACATGCAGTGAGTTGGAGGAAATATAAAAAAAATATTTCAAATCATAAGGTACACATTAAATTCTCAAGAAGGAAAAATATTAGGGAGCTAGTCAAGAGATGTTGAGCATAAACTGAAGAAATATAGACCAATTATCTGTATGAAAACTTAGGTCAATGGTTAACTTTTATTGCATATCATTGGTTTGGGATTAGATTTAGATGGTGGGGAGACAAAACAAAACAGAGGATCAATCAATTGGAGATCTCTCCTGTTACAAAAATAGATTGATCTCAGAGTGTCACTCCAAAACAGTGTGCAACAACACACTGGCATTGTAGACTTGGTACTAAAGTACATAGTGCTAAAGGTACTTCCATTTAAGTGCCTATAGCAACTTGTCTACATGGAAACATAAATGCTATTGAGCTAAATCAAAGAATTAACATTGTCATATTTTGATACAAAATATGCTATTTTCTACATTTAGGGCAACGTAGGTCCCATCGGTCCTCCTGGTCCTGCAGGCCCACCTGGAGATAAGGTAGGGTATCTTCCATAATAATGTTTGATACTGTAAAGAGTCCCATGGGTGGGTGTCTCATGGGAAGAAGAAAAACACCTAGTAATCATTCTTTTTCCTTACAGGGAGAGACTGGTCCAGCAGGTGCCCCAGGTCCAATGGGTTCTCGTGGTGGTCCTGTAAGTAACAGTATTTTTCTTCCAGTATAACTTTACCATGGCTTTTCTAGCCCAGTACAGGCCTCAGTGTTGCACCTACCCATTAGGAACACGTGTGGCCTGAGTTCAAAATAAACTAAGCACAGTTAGTTCTCTGACACTGTCGTCTCTTGGGGATTTACAGGTGCTAAGGACTTCAGAAAATCAGTGCTTTTAACTCTGCAGAGGGGTGGGAAGGCTCTGGTGATAGGTCAGGGCAAGAGTGTGAGCAATAGTTGCTTCCGTCTTATTTGAGTATTGGATTTATTGTATTTATCTTAGTATTGTATTCCATTGTATTTACAGTTAAGTAAACTTTTAAAAATTTATTTTTTTGATTGATAAAACAGCACATTTGGATCTCAGCTGAATCTAGGAAATACCCTGAATTGTGTTTGTAGTTTAAACAGCTGTAACTAAGATCAGTTTGTCTCACTTTAGGTAATTATCAGATGATTCCTGCACAGTTATTTTTAGAGCTCAGGAGCAACTGTTGCTTTGAGTTTTGTTTGTTTGGGGGGTTTTGTCTGTTTGTGGGTTGGGTTTTTGTTGGTGTTTGTTGGTTTTTTTGGTGGTTGTTCTTTTGTTGTTTGTATGGTTGGGGATTTTTAATTCTTTTTTTCTTTTTTTCCCCCCTCCAAAGGCTGATAAGACAAAGAAACTACAGCGGTATTCATGGAAGTGTTCTCTAACTTGTAAAGTGAAGCTTCTCTTTCTAACATCTTTCATTGCTGTCATGTTGTTGTCTACAGGGTGAACGAGGAGAACAAGGTCTTCCTGGACCTGCAGGATTCCCTGGCGCTCCAGTAAGTTATAAATATTAAAAGCAACTGAATGTGATTATCAGTTTTCAGTTTCTCTAAGTTCATCCACAACGCAGAAAGGCTTGCTGTAGCCTCTTTAATACACATACCTTACATGTCTTCATCTGCTACTCTTTCTGTGCTTACACATAGAGCAACTCTTCCTTATCCTTCCCTTCCTGTGGAAGGTAGAGTGATAGAGTTCAACTGCATTCACATTTAGTTTAATATTTAAATTCCCTTCAGAGGAGTATTTGGATAGGTTTTTTTCTCATCACGGTGATATCATCTGCATTTTTTTGAGTCATAGTGCAACAATACAATTTTTCTACAGGGCCAAAATGGGGAACCTGGTGGGAAAGGAGAAAGAGGCCCACCTGGTCTAAGAGGAGAGGCTGGACCCCCTGGAGCTGCAGGTCCACAAGGTGGTCCTGGTGCACCAGTAAGTTTCTTGCTGTTCCTTATTTCTACAAGTTTTTTCAGTTCTCCTTCAGCCTCAAGGTGTCTGCACTCAAGTGCAAGCATCTGAACTGCCTAGAACTTCCTATACTTCCTTTAATTTTAAACTATTTATCAAATAATCTGCTTTATTTCTTTTCTTCCATGTAGGGTCCACCTGGTCCCCAAGGAATAAAAGGAGAACGTGGATCTCCTGGAGGCCCTGTGAGTATCTCTGATTTAGTGACTGATAAATTGCTCTATCTATTTCAACAAATGTGTAAATGAAAAAATGAGACCTTCAGTGACTTTAATATGGGAGGTGAAGAATGATTAAAGTGTTCCAGGAGGAGTAATTAAAGTTGAGGTGTTTACTGCTCTGGATTACATTGATTTTAATATAAGTGAGGTGCCAAAATAGGTTTTGGCACAGTGACCCAAAAGCTCTAAAATGCCTATCAACAGTTAGATTTACATGCTGTCTTTGCCAAGTTCCTCAGTGCCCATTAGTTCACCTTTGAGGAACATAAGTGACCTTCTCTTGTAAAAAATAAAATCAAATACATTTTGAACTTCTTGTTCAATTCCAGGACACTTAATTCAGGTTTTAAGTAAAACACCTATATATAATTCAAAGTCAGGCATGGTATAAAAATCAATTTGTTCATATTTTTCTAATTTTTCAGAAAATGACAACTAGAAATATTAATCTCTTATAGGGTGCTTCTGGTTTCCCTGGTGCTCGTGGTCTACCTGGTCCCCCTGGTAACAATGTAAGATACCTTATACCTCTTTACTTTTATCTTGTTGATGTCTTTAGACATGTATTAATATATATCTATATAAAGCTATATTAAGCTGTATGTACCCTGACATGAATATAACATAAGAAAAAAACATTTTTAATATGATGTTTGGACTTACAGGAAAAAAAAAAAAAAATCTACAAAAGGGCATTTACTCTGCTCTGATTTCAAATCATTCACTTACTGTCTTGATCCTTCTTCTTTTATGGCCCTCAGAGTTAGTGGAGTTCTACTCCAGGATCAGGTCCTCGAGTATTCCTTTTGGTGGCAGACATGTTGTCTTATCTCTTGCTCTTTTATGATGCAAGCAATATTCAATTCAGGATCTAGAATCGGTGTGCATTTTCAAAACTATACCTTGTAGATTACTGCTGAGAAATTTTTTAGTTGCTTCTAGAATGGAATAGCATAAGATTTAATTATTTTAGGACAGAGGAGTTTGGACAGATTCTCATGGCAATGTTTCTGTCTTATGGACTACATCTGAGGTTTAATCTACCAGTCTGCAGTGTCCTGTTATAAAAATATATGCTGATGCATCGTCTAATTGTGATATTTTGTTCTTAAATATTAGTCTTAATATATATGTGTGAAGAAAAGTTGTTTCATAATATCCTTGCATGTTCAACATGCACCTACTTTTAACTCATATAGAAAAAAAGGAGATCCTGATTTTTTACTTTTTAAAAATTAAGAAAATACAAAGAATAAGTTAGATTTACCCATTTTAAAATAAAAACTGAAAGTTATTCTTTGTTGATAAGTCTATATTTGAATAAACAGATTTTTACTTTCTGTGTTATAGTTACACACAAATGCAAATTAGAATATTCCTGAATAAAATTAGACAGTAGGACTTTATTTAAGGCAACACTGAAGTTCTTGTAATTCTTTCCATTGACTGGCTAAGCTAAGAGTATAATGAAATACATCTCACTCTGCATGTGTCCAAGACACCACCTTAAAAGTATCTGGCATGAGTTATTCAAGGAATCAGCAGGGTCTGCTACTATTTCAAACTTCTGTGCCAGATCCGTGGATAAGGAACACCTATCCTTTCTTGGGTGCATTACAACAACTGAGCATCCAAAATATGCAGGTGTTCTGCTATGCAAATTGTATGGCCAGAAAGTGGGGGGAAAGAAGTTATCAGTTTTTTTAATAAAAGTTATCAGTAAAAGGATCCTCTTTGTAAGACCAGATCAGATTTAGATACATAGAGGTTGGACCCTAAAACCACCTTCAGGCAATGACTCAAGTCTGGTTGGCTTTCATGAGGAAAGATCAATGCTAGTAAATGTGCACTACTGGTTCCGATGACACAGCTCAGGCTCTTCTTTTTAAAATTAATTTTAGGGTAGTCCAGGTCCCCCTGGTAATGCAGGGCCTGCAGGCAAGGATGGGCCTCCTGGACCCGCTGGTAGCACTGGTTCTCCTGGCAGTCCAGGACCTGCTGGAACAAGAGGTGAGCCTGGTGCACCAGGTGAAAAAGGGCCACCAGGAGCACGAGGAGAGAGGGTAAGTACACGTTCATCCCAGGACTGTTACACCAATAAACAGGGATTATATCTGTCAAGATCAAGAAGCCACCAATTGAATGTTTAAGACGCTCGGTATTGATTGATCTGACCTTTTCTTCAACAGGGGGCACCAGGAGAACCAGGTCCTCAAGGCATTGTTGGTGGCAGGGGTAACACAGGTTTGCCAGGTCTGCGTGGCCTGAGTGGTCCACCGGGTATGGCAGGTGCCAAGGTGAGCGCGCGTTCACAGCAGCAGTAGCCTCAAAGCTAACACAATGGCTATAATCCAGCTGCTAAAAATAGCTTATGCATACAAAAAAAAAGAATTAATATGTTGTATGTTTTAAAAAATGCTTTTAGCCCAGAGGCTACAGAATTTACAGATATTTGTCTTTACATCTGTAAGATCAGGCTTTCAAATGTCCAGTAAATGTCCAGCTGTGGGACATGAGGTTGTCTTTAATCTCTATTACCAAGAGTCCTCGATCAGATCATCTAGAAGTATATAACCAGCCTCACACACTTAAGGAGCATCATGGGCTATAAACTCTCCTTGAGACAAGATCTGAGTCATAGTTTTGCCTACTGCAAGTTGTTTATCTTTGCTTAATTCTCAGTATGTTTCATGCTTAAATATTATGACCCAAATAGAAAAATACTTTCACTTTCTCCAGAAAAGGTGGTGTGAAGCTTGGCTTGTATTTTATCACTGATGTAGTGGTAGATTGGCATTTTTATTATTATTTGTTGTTGTTAGCTGGTTTGACTATTGGTTTTGGGCACATAAGAAATAACAAATTGGTATATCTTTTCTTAGGTGACAAAACAGTAAGGAACATTCCTTGGGTTCAGTGTCCTTGCATGAATATTACCAGCAATGCAACAAAGCCAGTCTGGCCAAGTTTTTAATCTTTCTTGTTTTGAGTATTCACAATCACCAAAGTCAGACTGGCCCTTCACTTTATTAGGTCTCCTTTACAATCACTGCAAATTTATTTGAAGATGTATATATAATGTGATGGTATTTCATCAGTACAATTATCTGCCATGAAATCCTTTCCTTTTTTGTTCAGGGTGAAGATGGTAAGCCAGGTATCAATGGCATCCCAGGAGAACGTGGTGCTCCTGGTCCACAAGGTCCAATTGGACAAAGAGGCTTACCTGGAGAACCTGGCAGAGATGTGAGTGGATGTGTTAGACCTTCCTGCTAGATTGTGAGTCACAAATGGGAGACTCAGGGAGTAAATATGCTTTAAGGTTCACAAAGCCTCCCTCGAGTGCCTGATGCACAGGGACTGGCCAGATTACATTCTCAAGAAAGTGGTGTGGCCTGCTGTTTCTGCTACACTTTTGAATGCCTGCAGACCACATCTCTGTCTCACTTGGAACTGAACAAGAGACTGCACTGCCTGCGCACCTACAAAATAGTGCAGGTCTCATGGATCTTTTATGGCTATTCCACCTCCAGGAACGTTTCCTTCTTGGAACCTCTCTTTCTTTGAAAAGCATTAGTTACACTTACTGGAAAACAAGCTGTCTTGTCATCCAGTTTATGAACAAAGTGTACCATTCTCTTTTACAGGGTAACCCTGGCTCAGATGGCTTGCCTGGACGTGATGGATCCCCAGGAGGCAAAGTAAGGAATCACCAATATCTAGACTGACAAATAAACGTTACGCAGAGGTGAACATTATATGTAGTTCTGTGCTATGTAACTTGTTCCTTGAACCTCTTATGCTCCATTGAGTATATTCTTTATGTTGCAGTTCTATAAAACATTAAATTTATTATCCTGTCAACTATTACTGTCTGCAGGGTGACCGTGGTGAAAGTGGCTCTCCTGGACCTCCAGGACCTCCTGGTCACCCTGGACCTGCAGGTAGCAGTGGTGCACCTGGAAAAGCTGGTGAAAGAGGATTTCAGGTAGGACCAAAGTGAATAGTTTACTGCTTATTTGCATACCTTTCCCATGAAAAATCCATTTCATGCATCAATACAGTGAAAGTTTTTGGAAGAGTCATAGGCGTATGTTACTGTCCTGATTTCTTGGCTCTGAGGACCTCTTTTATAAGAATAGCATGGGAAAAGACATCACAGTTTATGTTCCTGATAACTACATATAAATTAAGCTCAAAATCCATGTACTCCTTAGGATGCCAAAAAGCACATCATTGCACCAGGCCCTCTGTTAATTTCCATCCCATCTGGTGCTCCTGCAGCACAAGCAATGCTATTTATTTAAACTAAGGGAGTAACTTTGGAATTCTTCAAGTCATTTACAAGAAATGCTCACACCAGTGCAGCTTAATCACTGAACACCTCACAATATGAAGAAAGGGTCTAGTGCATATGGTATGTTATCAGTGCCTACAAGCAGCTAAGACCAATATTGGTAGAAAAAGGAACTGTCCCAAATTCTTCCTGATTATAGAGTGTGTCTGGAGCTTCCCCTTGTTTCCAAACAGCTGCTGGCTTTTAACATACTGCTTATCTGAAAATAAAAAGGCAGTCTAGTCAACATCCAAGCAATCCATACCATCTTATTCTCATTGTGCTACAGGGTCCACCTGGCCCTCCTGGCTCTACCGGTCCTGCTGGTGCTCGTGGTCCAGCTGTAAGTCATATTTAAAGCATCTGTGGTATAATACATTCATTATTTCCTGTTGTTTGAGCATTTCTCTCATTTCTTTATATGTTTTTTCTAATGCAAATCTACCCTTAAAGGGTCCTCAAGGTCCTCGTGGTGATAAAGGTGAACCTGGTGAACGAGGCAGCAATGGCATAAAAGGTCACAGAGGATTTCCTGGCGGCCCTGGTCTCCCAGGTCCTCCTGTGAGTATTTTGCACTGGATTGGGAATTACAGCTGTTCTTAGTTTCTGACATTTAGGTCACAGGTAACTAGTTATCCTTAACTAATTTAGTCAGGAAATAAATAAATAAATAAATAAAAATTATAAAGAACCCATGTAATTTGATTGTCTAATATGTTCACAAGTCCAGATTCCCTCAATCAACCTGAAATAAGTATTAATAAAGAACTGGAAGAAGCTGCTAGGAGCTAAAGCTGGGTTTGATATAATCCCTTTCATATATGTGTCTGTCTTAAATCTGGAACAAACGCTTTTTGCATTCATTTATTTAGGCTATTCCTGATAAAGTTATCAAAGATAGAAATAGGGGTTGAAATATCTAAGTCTATTAGAAATCTCTGCTAGACAGGCAACTAAATCCATGAAAAAGCTACTCAGAGTCCAACTACCTCTCTTCTGTCATGCATCTTTTGTAGTAACTAATATTAGGGCAAAATAGACATGAAATTCTTAACTACTGAACTGTAAAGATGCATCACCATTTTGAACAGATCTTAACAGCTAAAATAATTGATGGATAATAGGCATGTCCTAGCTATTTATGACAAGTAAAAATTTAAGAAGGGATTTATACTGAAAAGAACTATTAATAGCACTCATAATAAAAGGGAGAATAGAGAAAACAAAACTCAGTCTACCAATGATGGCAAAAAGATGGAAGTGTTAAGTATAAATACCACCAATACCAACCTATTTAACAATACAATAGAACGTGTTGTGTAACGTATAACATGAGTAAAAAAAAAAAAAATCTAATAAATTCTCATTTACACTATGACAGTGAGATGATCAATAATTGTTAAACATATGGCTTAGTCCTTTGTGGTGCATAAATAGAGCAAATTTTTAATGCATTTGAAAAACATGAGTGTTTCTCAAATTATTTAAATAGCTTTACAGGTAATATGATTAAAATTGAAGCATTCTGAGTCTATAGCTATGCATTCTTATGAATACAAGCTTACATCCAAATCTCACTGATGTCAGTTGGCTTATCTTGCATTTTGGATATTACATCACTAATATTTTTTCACAGAGGGAGCAGCTGATACTTTCTTGTTGTTAAAGAATAACAACCATTCTATCTGATATAGTCTTTTTACAAGGATGTGTTTCATATAATCTTAAAGATGTTTTTAATGTCTTTATTTAAGGTGCATCCCACTAGTTGCAAAATATTACTGGGAGGTGTATGACTTACTTTTCTCCATAGGGTCCCCTGGGTCCACAAGGTGCAATTGGAAGTCCAGGAGCTTCAGGTGCAAGGGTAAGAAAAACTCCTTACTTAGCATAGCTGGAAGGAAGATTTAAGCTGTTTGTTTTCAAAAATAAATTAAAAAAATAAATGTGGCCATTTAAAGGGTAACAGTTGAAGAACAACACCTGATAAATCATAGAAAAATGTTTGAAATATCTCACAATGTATCTCTGAATTTGAGATTATCTGGTAAACTATTTTGACCATACTATTTGTGCTCAACATTATTCTAGGGTCCCCCAGGACCAGCTGGGCCACCTGGAAAAGATGGTACAAGTGGCTATCCAGGTCCAATTGGTCCTCCTGGCCCACGTGGTAACAGAGGTGAAAGTGGCCCTGCAGTAAGTAAATTGTGCACACCCGAGCAAACAAATCTTTAGGGGTTGTTCATAAACATAGGCCTCTCTCCTATATAGATGTCTCCCTCAGAAAAATCTGTATTTCATGGACAGTGTTTGTGGTAGGAGGTATCTAGCTATTAAGGCTAAATCCAAAAAAAATACAGATCATTTGTAGTTCAGTGTATCTGCTGATGTTGTGTTAGTCTCAGATACTCACTGACTTCTCTGCATACAACAGGAAGGCAGGATCTCCACTTTCTGTCTTGGAAGCTATTGAAGGGGTTTCCTAGACTCCTCTAGAGAGGTCAGTGATGCAAAGGTCACTAGCATAGTCACTTCTCCTAAAGCCAAGAAATGGTTATTCACTGGATTTTGGTGGAAAAGGGTTCCTCCTTCTTCTCAAAACCCAGACAGAAGAATGACAGTCACAGCTTGTCAAAATTAGGAAATAAAAATTCTAATTTTAGGAAAATAAAGGCCTGGAAAGTCTAACAGATATCTACACATCATAAATGCCATTATTTAATGAATAAGTAAATTAAATACTTATGTGGGAATTCTCATTTTTTAAGATTAGGGCCCACAGTTTTAACCTGTGATCTCTAATTAGCACTATGATCACTATTTATTTATTTGTGGGGTTCTTGTGGGTGGGTTTTTTTTTTTTGGGTTGGGTTTTTTTATGGTGGTTTGTTTGTTTGGTTTGGTTTATTTAGGGTCCACCAGGCCAGCCTGGTCTTCCTGGTCCTTCTGGTCCTCCTGGTCCCTGTTGTGGTGGTGCAGCTTCCATTGGTACTGGTGAAAAAGGTCCAGTGGGCTATGGGTATGAATATCGAGATGAGCCAAAAGAAAATGATATCAACCTGAGTGACATCGTATCTTCAATGAAATCAATTAACAACCAGATTGAAAGCATCATTAGCCCTGATGGGTCACGGAAGAATCCAGCTCGTAACTGCAGAGACCTGAAATTCTGCCATCCCGAGCTCAAGAGTGGTATGTTTTTATTTTCATCAGTGGTAGCACATCTTGACTTTTATTTCTTTTTTTTTTCATGAATGTCATTGTCTTTGAGTATTTAAGTGCAGACATCTGCTATGATAATTTTATTTGTTTTTTTAAACAAACATGCTAATAAAGATGATAAATGTATTAATAATTGTAGACTTTAATTTACTGTGCATTTCCAATGTATTAATAATTTTAAACTTTAATTTACTGTGCATTTCCACACACTGCAACTCCACTCCTTACATGCTTATAGCTGAACGTTTGTTGAAATAATTTTATGGAAAAAAACCCTATGGCAAGTTCTATATTTATTTCAAATGTCAGTCATCTTGCAGTGTTCACATGAACTCAGTGTATTTTTATATTTTCTGTGGTGTCTCTTCTGTCAAAATTAATATGCTTCCTAATTTGGCTCAGGAATCTACCATAGAAAGAAGCAGTCAGATTATTCTCTAAATATATTAAGCCTCTTAACTCCCTTTTCTCCCTCATCTAGGAGAATACTGGATTGATCCTAACCAAGGCTGCAAGATGGATGCTATTAAGGTATACTGTAATATGGAAACTGGTGAGACATGCCTCAGTGCTAACCCTAGTACTGTGCCAAGGAAAAACTGGTGGACCAGTGAAAGCAGAGGAAAGAAACACATTTGGTTTGGAGAATCTATGAATGGAGGCTTCCAGGTAAGATATTATCACAGTTAACAGCCCCAAAAGTAGTACACATATTGTACTCACATATGTCAGAATGTCCTAAAAATCAGTTCTGAAACTAAACTAACCTAAACATTTGGCAGGTGAAAGAATAACAACGTGAACTATCCCTAGACATGATTAAACAAAACCTGTTGCTTATGTGCTGTATTCTGCAGTTCAGCTATGGAGATCCTGAGCTTCCAGAGGATATCTCAGAAGTTCAGCTGGCCTTCCTTCGCATCCTCTCCAGCCGTGCCTCCCAGAACATCACCTACCACTGCAAGAACAGCATTGCCTATATGGATCAAGCCAGTGGAAATGTTAAAAAGGCTCTGAAACTGATGAGCTCTATGGAAAGTGAGATCAAGGCTGAAGGGAACAGCAAATTCACATATGCTGTTCTGGAAGATGGATGTTCTGTAAGTACACGAGACTTTAGTGTGGTAGCATAATAAATAAATGCCTCTAAAAGACTAGACCCATAAGGAAGGAAGTGAGAGCTTCTCATGACCTGGTTGAGGAAAGGACATAGCTGCACCTAACTGGGCAAATTTAGATTCTACACACCAGAATTGTCACTCCTGTAGCAACTGTATAAAGTGAGGTGCACTCCCATTTACATCTGTGCTTTTCAGGTATCTTCTTGCTTTAGAGTCAAAGCTGATGCAAGTCATAGTGACCAAGTTTTGATTTATCCCACACCAACTCAAACTAAGAATCATCTAGTAGGAATCATCTTGGTCATACAAAAAAAATAAAATTCAAGGCTAGCTGATCCAAGCCGTGGGCTACTATTATGGGAAGAGGCAAACAGAGTCATTTTGCAGATACAATATTGCTTCACTGTGGCCATGTACCTGTAGCAGAAAGTACTGGACAGGATGAGTAATGTCAGTGATCTTGCTGGCCTATGAGCATCTGCAGCCTGTTCAGTAACAGATACAAAACATTATAATATCATCCACAATTTATTCCCTCTGCTGTTTAAGATCCCAAAAGCACAGCAAACACTGACATATATGGCAAAACTGCAGATGAAGGATGCATGAACACAGCTTTTGCAGCCACTTTGTGGTCATTTCTTTAACATTACTGCTGACACTTCTTCCTGAGGCAAAGCCACTTTCCAAACAGAGTAGCCATTTGTACCACCTCCCAGCAGGCAGAGCACATTCAGTCCTAAGTCAGGGCACTGGCACCACTACTGTCTATCAGAAATCCTAGCCCTTCTGAGCTGCAAGGTCTACAAACCCACAAGAATTTTGCATAAACCAGCCAGAAATTATGAATCGCTATCTTCATGTTCACTTCTATAGCAACTTCAACCAGTTTTCATGTGTTAATAGGAAAAGAGAAAGTATGAAGTCCAGTAAACTATAGGATAATTTTCACATAGCCCAAGACTGATTTCTCTAACATGTTTTGTTGGTTTTTTTTTCTCCTTTTCTTTTTGACTTCACAGAAACACACTGGTGAATGGGGTAAAACAGTCTTTGAATACAGAACACGCAAGACAATGAGGTTGCCTGTGGTTGATATTGCACCCTTAGATATTGGTGGTCCCGATCAGGAATTTGGCGTGGACATTGGCCCAGTCTGCTTCTTATAAATCAAAGATCCTGCTCTTTCTGACACCCAGCAAACAGATTCACACTCCGACCGTGCTTTTGATTTAGCCTTGTCAGCTAGTACAGGTGACCATTTGTATCCCAGTTATTTATTAACAAAATTTCTGGGGGAAAAAATCAATTTGATATTAAGGGTTGGTTTTTTTTTTTTTTGCTATTACACAAAGTACAGTAAAAATGCTTTTTTGCTCTATTTTTTTTTTTTACCAAATTCCATCTTCAAAACATGTCTCCGTGGTGCTATAATACAACTTCAACACTTAATAAAACAACACTGTGTTCTATTAACTAATAGAATGTTAGCCAATTTATAAAGCACTGATTGCTCCCAGTACTAAAGTTTACCCTCTTTCTAAGATGCAGTCCATAAAGCTAGAAAGACCTCCCTGTTTCAACTACCTCAACATGGATAGAAACTGGGATGTGTCTGATAAGGCAAACCAAAAATCAATCGAACCAATCACTCAAAACTCATTATGCCCATTGGTCACTTTCAGTGGAATCATTTGGTATAAAATTGTCTATTTCTGTACTGATTAGCTGTGAAAAAGTACAGTGGATTTTAAGAGTTTAATACCTTAATAGCAGTAGTCACCATAATTTTATTGTTGGATTGTATTCTGATATCAAAGGTGCTTCTCTACTTTCCTGTCATTGCTGGTCAAGACCACTAAAATTAGGGAAGTGTAAAAGATTAATATGATGGTGCTAATGTATTTTTCACTCCTAACTCTGCAAGTCAGGGTTATTGACTTGCCTAAACAAAAAAAAATGTAAAGCAATTGTAAATGTCTCCTGTCAAAGATCGTCATTGGCATGTCATAGCTGAGACCTTTCTCCCTTCACTCTGTAAAAGTCAATAAAGATGCAAAATTGTGAACTTCTTCTGTCCTGTTAACACCTTTATAGTGTTGAAGGTTAACCATCTTTGTAAGCTTTTATATGGTTGTTGGTCTATTCCTTACAGAGACACATAATAAAATATCTTAATAAAACTCCTTGTTGTTTCATAAAACTGACTTCTATTTTTTATTATTATTATTTTACTGTTTGTTTCTTTCTTCAAACAATGTAATAAGGCGCAGGACACAACTCTGGTACCAACTTAACTGATTTTTTTTTTTCTAAGATAATTTGTTTGAAGGAAAACTTGTCATCACTTGAAGTGATGCAATTTATGGCATCACACTATGAAATTTTCTTTCTTAATTTTTCGAGTCCTCTCCAGCCCGTGACTCATTTTTTTCAAGTGTGGTGTGCTTCTATGACTGTCACCATAAAGTCAACTCCATCAGTAAACAGTGCCCATGCACCTAAGTAGATCAGTTTGGAGGCAATAAAAGAGCTTAGTGATCCCCCTCACCCCCCAAAAACCCAACAACCCTGCCTCAGTCTGAATAAATAGGCAGTCATAGGCTACTATTTCAGATGGTAACTTAAATAATGGCCTCAAGGTCTTCTATAGTGTGGGCTAGAAGCATTAGCAGTTTGATGAAGCTTTCAGTCTACATATCTTGATATTTTTTTATGGCCATTGGAGCTGCACAACTGAGTCATGCCCAGATCTTCGCAAAACTTCGAGTCAATGCGATTACTGCAGTAGTTTGGTGGTGCCAGAGCTTCAGGCCAGAAGGAAATTAGCCACATCCCAGAATCCAAGCCATGAAACCTATCCCAGAGTTAGATGCTGACTGATGCTACTCCATCTTTTCCAGTGAAAGAAGATACTGAGCCTGACCCCACATCATCCTTGCACTGCCATGCATTGCTCCACAGCCCAGGTTCATTAAGGGCTCTCTGCAACAACATCAGACAACAAAAATTAGGGAGATAAAAAAAGTGAAGATTCTTAAAGGTTGTCATTGATGGAAACCTCTGAGGATACTTTCTGGATTGGACCAAGCAACAAAAATGGGCAGAGAATTATGGGGTTTTTAAGAAATCTCACCAGATTTAGGTCTAAGCCAAGACACTGCCCTGCTCTTACATCATGGAATTTTGCCATGACCACACAGAAATGAAATAGTGAGGGTCTGGAAAGACCTTAACAGCACAAATGCAGTAACAGCACAGGCACTGCTGTACTTAAGGCAACATAAAAGACTATTGCTAAGGATTCATAAAAAATACCAGCTTTCATAGTAAACCCCCTCATTTTACGGTGAAAATAGCTAGCCCCTATGGAAGATGAGAGTTTACATGTATGTAATAATAGTATCTAACATAAATTACATGGCAGGACATCTCTTGCTTGGAGTTGAAATTTTATAAAAGAGGCTGGTAAGAATGATGGTTGGCAGAAAAATGCAGTAGAAAAACCCATTCTTAATCCCCACAGCAGAAAAAAAGCCTCTGAAGTACTGCAGCTGAATAAATGGCTGGTAACAATTACTCAACCTTAAAACTGAAGGGTTTGGGACACTTTTTTTTTTTTTCTCCTATAGTCATCAAGTTGTTCATTACTAATTTTTACTAATGAAAGCTAGTTATTGGAACATTTGTAGAAAACACAAAGAAATATCCAAGACAACCATAAAATAATTTCCTGGATACTAATGCCTTCTTTTTTTTATTATTTCAGAGGGACGCGTATCAAGCCACCATGATTCTGATACTCACCCTTATAGAAAGGACTTTGAGGTAATAGCGATGTGAAACAGATCACGTTAATAAAAAAGAATTATCTTAGAAAAGAAGGCTTTGGAAGGTTTAGATTCTAATCTTATTTTTGTACTCTGGTTTACTGTGTCAGCCTGCAATAGGCTCTAGCTTTTATTTTAGATGGGAAATACAATTTTTTAAAAAGCTCTTACCTGTAACTTTCAGGCTATAGCAGCATCTTTACTCATTGTTACAAAACAGCACATCAAGTTCACACTTCTGGGAGTAATCCCCTTTTGCACAGGCAGCTAACAGAGGCCTTTCAAGGCTATATGGAAACACCAACATCTGCTTTCAAGCCCTAAGATAAGTAGATTGTTTTGGTTTTTTTGCTGATTTTTTTGTTTGTTTTGTTTTGTTTTAAGGCACATATTAAAGTGCATCTCCCTTTGGCATAAAAATTTAAAGCTGAATTAATTGAGCAGTTTTGGGGCCTTGTTTATCTTGTGAGCAAAATGTTGCCTACTCTTTATACGACCTCTTAAAAAGGGGTAAATCATAAAAGTGGGCTGAACAACATGAGACTGCATTAGATTTACTGATTAAAGAATTGAGACTTTTCCAACAATTCAGTCCTTTACATCTGATTGATCCGATCCATGGAGAAAGGGGATTCAGTGACCACGGCTCCCATTGCAGTCTATGGCAACAAGGAACAGAAGGACCAGAGAAACCACAGGCTACCTAAATGTGAAACACAGCCATCACTAAGTAGCTTTTGCAGGAATCGAGGGGATCATAAGGAAATGTGCAAAAGCAAAAACTACTTTGTGGCTCCCCAGGGAGAAAAGGTTGATCTGAGCCAAAGTTCTGGTAGGAATGGCCAACAATAACATTAGGATTTGACTTCTGTATGGCAGAGTGTGGAAACTCCCCGGTGGATCAGTATAGAGTTTTGCTGGGTGCAGTGGCACGTGCCTGTAGTCCCAGGTACTTGGGAGGCTGAGCCCGGTGGATCGCTTGAGTCCAAGAGTCCTGGGCTGCATGGATGGTTTTCATACTTGGTCACTTTTTTTGTTCTTGGTGAAATATCAAAGTATAGGCTCCCATTTCACTGACAAGGCCTCTTATGCTAGATAAGCTCTGCTTGGTCCCAAGTCTGTAATCAGCTGTGTAATTACATAAAGTCTGGCATTTTATATGTAGAGTTTCAGTGATGCATGGATTAAAACATGACAGTGATGACACAAGCACCTTCAGAACAGACATTGTAAATCCAGATGAGTTAAAATCAAATTATGAATAAATCCATGTCTTTCTCTAAATGCTCAAGATAAACTACTGCATCAACTCCACCGCTGATGTAAACATAAATTAATTGCCAAATTATGACCTGTGAAAAACAGAATTTTACCTTCAGAATCAGATTTTAGTGAATAGTTGCCATACAACTATTGCACTACCATTCTTCAGGGAATTGAAAGACGGTGTCAGTTACTGGCAGTCCTGGAGTTCCTTTCTCACTGAGGACAGTTACAGGAAACAGCAATGACCAACTCTTCTAACTTGAATTTAATTTCAATGCAGTCTCTGATATTATTGTAACCCCTCTAAAGTGCTCTTTACCACTTCTGAGGCCACCTGCAACAAAGAACTGTACTAAATGTCATAGCTGATATTTACGTGTGCAAGCCTTTTGCAAATTATCAGCTCATTCTTCATGAACTTGAAGTTGTATTTCTTTGAAGGTATGCCACAGTGACTGGATAGGGGTAAAGAAGTTTAAAGGAGTGAAAATCCCCCAAACCCTTTTTTTATTTTTTTTTTTTTCTTGCTTAAACATTCTACAATACTTTGAAGCATGATTAAATAGGGAAATAGATGTCTATGCATGTATGCTATAAACATAGTTAGTCAAAAGAAATAAAAAAGCATGTTCAACCACTTGTGTTACAAAGACTCCTTAGCTCACTTAGATTTCCTGAGAAGTCACACTTCAAGTGAGACTTTGCTTCAGTGATTCCCCATTGACAATTTTTACAGCAACCTCAGGTTGCTTTCTAGTCAAAGTTCTTTTTCAGTGCTCAAGGCACCCAGTTAAGGAAGCACTGCAGACATCACTCTGCTGATGAAAATCAGAGATTAAAAAAAATCTTTCAAACATGCATCTATAATCCAAATGTTATTTATTTTGTGCATCTGGATAAATGTCCTGTAAGGGTATGACCACAGCCACTAAATATCTACCTTTGTACCAACTTGTTGGAGCAAGCCATTATACCTCTGATTATTAATTGAAACTAATATTATCTAAAACTTCTCATGGATCCAGTATGACAAGCCAACTCCTGATTCACGTATCTATAGAAATTATTTCATGCTAGTAAAAAAAGAAATCATGAAGTTCCTGCTTGGGTAATAGAAGCAAACAGAAAACATCAGTGTGGAGCTGTCAACTTCCCTGTTCCCTGTCCCTGCCTATCCTCTATGGGCATCCATATGAACAATCTGGAAAATTGCAAAGCTCCTACCCTTTTAGAGGGAGGAAAGGAACATACATTTTTTGCCTGCGTTGCTACAATGCAATTTTATGGCTTGTCCATAAACTCTATCAGTGATAACTTATATTGACACTGGGAATCAGTTAAGTCACATTTTCATCAGTCTTGAATAAAAATTCTCTCTGAAGTCTCAAACAATACTAGTTAGGTAACTTTAATAGGACTGCTGGTGACTACTTCATGCAAAATGACACCTACCTTGTAAAAACTGGCTCAAAAGGCATTATTCAAAATACTGTTGTATTCCTATGTGTAAAATACTTCAGGAGAATGCACTGCAAATGACTTATTCAAACAGCAACAGTACAAGTTAAATACTACTTTTTTAATTTCCTGGAAATGAGCTGATTTGGGACACAGTGGAAGGAATTCTACAAAAAGGAAACCACTTACATAGCAAGAAGCATGTATTTAATTGATTGCTTTGCAAAGATACATGAATAAAGCTATATGCATGACTTTCTTTAGGGATGGCCCCAGCTGTTTATTTTTTTAAAGGAACAAACAAAAAAATGTTAAGAGCACAGATGCAATAAAGAAACAAAAAAACCCCTACTTAAGTTTGTACCCACATACTTTACAAAATAAAGCATGTTAGTGGTACAAAACATTCTAAATACTGTATGACCAACAAATAAATGCACTGTAACATTGCTCTCTCGAACACCATAAGCCTAACAGCTAAGCTCTGAAAGTGACATTGACAGCAGGCATCTTTATTTCATCAGCCTTCTACAGAGTCATTTAGCACCATCAGTTTTTTGTTGGTTTTGCCCTGCCTAGCTCCTTTCTCCAAATAACAACAGAAGCATAGCACCTTTTAATATCTAAAATAAAACCAGGAATATTAAATGCATCCCAACTTCCAGAGATGAGGTAGCTCATGCTAAGAAATGATGGAACTTTCTTGCCTTGACAACTCAAGGCCAGTAAGTCAAACTACTGGTGATGCATGTCTGGATGTCAGCTAAACCAATGAATTTCTAAACTTTCTTTATTAGCAATTGGTCTGGTATACATGTGAATGATTTGCAACATACATAAATTGGCACCATATACAAGACATCTGTAAAATTTGATATGTAATGGCTTCTTAGATGGGCAAGTATTGGAAAATCAACAAGTATTTGGTTTAAGATGTATTTGGAAGATTAAGGACAATTTAATGGAATTGCACAGATACATTGTAAGAAGTGAATTCTGGCCTTAAAATTTAAGATATGGGACACCCCTACTGAAAACTCATATTTACCCCAGTAGTATTTTCACTTCATAAATTCATCATGGCTATGGAATACTCTTCTGAGCAGACTATTACATAGGAAAGTGCAGGAAAGACAATGCCAAATCAGAATAATCTTGTCTGAAGAGATTTTCTTCTACAAGAGACATAGATTTCTGTGAATGGTTATCATACTGGCAACCACAGGAAGACAAACTGGGGTAATGAGAGTAGATGTAATTGAAATATAGTGAATGGTTCACCAAAGTGCTCTACTCTTCTGTTATTCAGTATGCATCCAAGCATAAGAAATAATCCTTAGAGTTTTAAATAGTCCCACGTTAAAACTATCTATTTTGAATACCTGTAGATTTCAAAATAATTCAAAACAAAAGCAAGGAAAAAGATTCATAGTATTTTTTTTTTAAAGGTGGTCATCGATTCTATTTAAATTGTACTGTTGTACTAAAAAGCTGGTTTCAATCATTTAAAACTGAAGGTTTGTAAGTAAAATAAATATTCAAAAGGAGGCTGGGCATTCAAAAAGAACCGTATGTACAATGCTGATCCAATATCAGCCATTACTTCAAGAGTCTCAGGATTAACTTCAGTCTAAGTTCATGTGTTTAATTGCTGCTGTTGCTGGGTGGTGTGTTAATTTCTGCCCTTCTTCTACACAAAGCAAACTGGCCCAACTTCAATTCCAAATTCCTGGTCAGTACTGCCAATGTCCACCGGTGCAATATCGATGATAGGCAAGCGTGCCACATTCTGTGTTCTGTACTCAAAAACAGTCTTGCCCACATTCCCATTACGTTTCTGAGGGAAGAAAAATTAAAACAAACAAACAAACAAACAAAAACAACACACAATCACAAAACAAACAAATTAACAACAAAAAAACCACAAACAAAAACTCAATTGTCTGATAGTTCAGAAGGATCTCACTGTACCTTTGCTGAGCTACACTTCCCCCCCCACACTACATTTGTTATTTTAAAATGTATATATCTTGCTTTTACAGTAATTAACAGACCTGTCAGATTGACACAGCAGGATCTCCCTCTCAAGGTGGACTGTTTTTCCTTTATTATTAAATTCTTCTCTAGGTATTATTATGTGCCTGCACACGTAATCCTGGGCTACACTGTTTGAAAGCACAGAGGGTACTCTAACAAGTGCAAAATTAATTTTAGAAATATTTTGCCAGTATCTGGGATTTGTCCAAGGATGGTATTGGACATGAAAGGAAGTACTCCTTGCTGTGTTTTATGACCACTAAGAATTTTGTGGGGGAGCATTTTCCTTTCCATCTCAGTCAGTCATAGTACCAGTGAGTTTCCTCCAGTGTATTGCTGCAATAACCTTACCCATCTGGCAGACAAATGCTTGAGGTTATCTGACCAGTTTGTGTGATTCCACACAGAGGTAAACAAATATGGGAAAATGCAAAATGGTAAGATATGTATCTCAGTATGCTCACCAATCCCTCTAAATAGTGCAGATTTCTATTACGTGAAGTTAGAAGAGTAGTAAAATACCTATTTGATCAGTTACCTCTACAATTCATGTTAAAATTCTGCAGCATTTCATTTACTTCATTCTGTGGATTTTTTTTCTAAATCAAGGAAGAACTTTTCTCCGTAACAAATTACAAAATCCCTAGACTTACAGAACAGCTGTCATGAAGAACAGTGTATCTGAATCTGCTGTTTCCCTCTGCTTTGATCTCCAGGTCATTGGCCCCTTTCAGAATTACAGCTTTTTTCAGGTTCTTTGTCTGGTCATCCATGTAGCCAACACTGTTTTTACAATGGTAAGTGATATTCTGGGAAGCTTCCTTTGATAGAAGGCGAAGGAATGTCATTTGAGTGACAGCTGTATCCCCATACACAAACTGTGAAGATAATGAGATAGATCAACATATATTACATGAAAATTCATTAAGAGTTCATGACTTTTAGAAACATCTGTCCTTATCATAACCCTTTCCAGACATGCCCTATTACATAAAATCTGAGAATGGTTTCTTTTGCAGTTTGCTGAGAATGAGGAAATGTTGCCATCCTGTAACAGGGAGCATTTGGGAGAATTCTGATCATAAAGTTTTGCAGCTGAACAATGCAAAGGTAGATGAGCTTCCACAGACATGCCAAATTTTGGAATTAATTCTGCCTCTTTTCAGAAAGGGATTCAGTAGGAGGTAAAACGTAAATATGAAATAGTGCATTAGAGCAACCTCAAAGTAGATACAAAATGTCAAGCACAGAAAACTCTTTTATAGTATATATGCTATATTGCAATTTTAACAACTTAGTTTCTTCATATTGTCTTTAGAAGCATCACAAACAACCAAAATTTGACTATATAAAAATAACTATACATTTGCTATAGGTTTTATTGATATTAACTTGCACAGAAGTTTGACAAATCTGTCATGAAGTGCCACTGTTTCTATAAAGAACAGAAACAATCTTTCTACCAGTAACAAAAATTCTAAAATTCCTTAGATTTCCCCCCTCCCCCCAATCTGTGCAGATTTTATTTTATTTATTCATGCTCTATGAATCATTGCAACATAAAAACAATAGTCAAGAGCAACTAAAAATGTATAGATTTCACTGACACTGCTGAAGAAATGAAATCTTTATATTAGCATTGATACTGTCATTTTTTTACAAAATGTGTTACCACTCTTTAGCTATCTCAGACATATTTATTATTTAGAATCTCTAAGAAGTGCATATGACTATTACACAAATCCTACTATTAGTTACCAAATCTGTCAATGCTTTTAAAAATGAAATATTCTTTTATAGTACTCCCCAAAGTACAGATACTCTTCCACCAAAGAGTATTACTTACAAAACCCCTATGTGTAGCTCTGTAGGCAGAGTAGCTCTACTCTGTAGCCAAACAGTAGCTATAATGTTCAATTGTTGCAGATTTTGCTCAGAACAGTATAAGTTTCATAGAAGTCAATTCTTGACATTAAATATATTTAGTTACCTGTGATCCCCTGTTCATATCAAGGCCATACCAAATGGGCTTTACATCAGGTGATCTGCTGGCCCACCATGTTTTACGTGGTATAGTAGATGGGTTTGCAGAAATACAGGTCTCTCCAGTTTCCATGTTGCAATATACTTTTATAGCATCTTCTACACACCCCTGGTTAGGATCAATCCAGTATTCACCTACAAAGAACATAAAACGTGATTCTATTACATCATTAAGATTCTAGAAATAACTGAGGAGATATAAACAAAAGTATGTCATGACAGTACAAAAAAAAAACCCAAAAAAACCCCAAAAAAACCAACCCAAAACACAGAAGAAAAACAGGCACATGTTTCACATAATCTGATTTTTGTTTTGAGGTATACACTATAGTGTTACTTCAAGATACAAGCTGATGAGTACTTCAAATGTTTCAAAACTGGAGAATGCAGACTTCAAAGTTGTTTAAGGTTAAGATTGTTTAAAACCACTGAAAAGCTCACGGACACTCCAAGTGCATAAAGAACACACAGTGGCTAGAAGACAGCCTTCCCTACATGTGAGCAGCCGATGGAAGCCCCTCCTAATGCTGATGTTGGAGGCAGTTTCAGGAAACAGGGAGAAAGCTGGTAAGGTCTAACAAAAATTATCTGTACCTTCCAGTCTGTTCTGATTTATCACTGGTAATCCATATAAGTTAGGGAAAGCTAAACCAACTGGACACCCATAAGTCTATGGGGTTGGATGGGATCCACCTGAGAGTGCATTACCACCTATGAACTGACAGTATGGAGCAGCAGCAGAGAGTTCTGGGTGTAAAGCACTCACAGGTTATCAGCTCATAGGTAACAATTTGAGCTAATAGCAACTAAGCAAATATTCACAACTGGTGTACCAACACAGCTCTGTCATCATAGAAGTGGTACTCCACTTACATGGAAAACACTTTCAGAAGTAGCTTTCCACAGAAGGATAAAATACTCCAGATTTTAAAATACCTCTGAATAAATACTGGATAAATAAATATGAGATACAATAGAATAAATACTTCATTGGCAAGAAGTTTTCAATCTCCTAATGTCAGTTTAGACTATCAAAATCTGCATTACACATTTTTTCCAGTGACCAAGTATTTACTGGGGATAAGAGAGAATCATATGGCACATACAGGAGATGGTATGTTTATACACACCGCTCTTCTTGGACGGATGGCACAACTTCAGGTCATCACAAGTCCGTGCTGGGTGTTTCTTTGAACCATCTGGGCTGCGCATAGTCTCAATCTGGCTGCTCAGTGACTTCAATGTAGCATGCACTCCTGGGTCTGTTTTATTATGGTCATCTGGGGCTGCTTCATCTTCAGTAAATTCTGGTAGTGGATCTGCCATAGCATCATCATAGTGTCCCATGATGTCACCAATGGCAGCAGTGAGATGGCCTGGAGGTCCTGGAGGGCCAGGAGGGCCAGGATCACCTGGTGGACCCTAAGGTTTAAGAAAAAAAAAAAAAAAAAAAAGGCAATAGAAGCACAGCCAGCCACTAAAAAAGAGTAACCTCAGGGCCAGTCACCCTAGTGCACAGGAAAATTCAGATACAGATAAACAACTTGCATTTCCAGGGATGGGGGTAAGGGATCAGAACCTCATGCGAGGTATTCTCTCCACTTCATGCCCTCTCTGCCCATCTTTCTCAACTTCTTCTTACTCCCAATTTCAGACTTAACAGGTCGAAAAAGCTATCAAGAAATGGTGTTGTCATTCCATTTTTTAAGCCATCTGTCCCTCCTTGCTCAAATCCCTGCCTAATATCTTTTTTTTTTTTCTTAAAATTCCTAACAGCTGTAAGTGATTTTAAAAGCAATATAAAATTCCTGCTTCCCCTGAGTCTCCTCAGGCACATTTCCAATTAGTAAAGCCTAGAGAGAAAATCTAGCACTAGAAATGCCTTTACATTTACACTGTGCCAGTGCTGAGCTTTCTGCCAACAGCTGTGTGAGACAGAATCTACATCATCCTTACGTTGCAGAGCTGGTGTCTTCCTGATTAAGTAGGTTTTCCTGACTGACCTGTTGTGAGTTCCTTCTGTCAACCTGAACTGTGACAACTGAATCTTGAGACACAATGTATCTGTTAATACACATATCTCCACCTGCAGGCTCTGCCAGCTCTTTAGCAGCAGCAAGTCTGTAACATGCCTTCACTGTAAGTTTGATGCTCTGGTGCATCAGATGGTGTATGAGTACATGGTGTTTCCCTTGAGAGTAATTACTTCAGAATTCACGAGTAGTGTTCCAAATGTTTGCTATGGAGCACACACCCAAACTAATACATGCTACCATTCTGTGATGCTATGCTGTCTCTGACAAATGACATCTTAACTTTTATTTCTTGTTTTATAGTTCCAATTTGGAGTGGCACCAAGCCACCATGGAAAGCAAAACTAAAGTTACTGGTATGTGATATTTCTTGTACTGTCTCATCACACAGATGAAGGATCTGGGTAGACATTATATTCTTACACTTTACACCATAGGCCATTAAAGTTTTGGTGCTTCAACAAATGTGGCAATACTGATAATTAGCAGAAATTCAAATGAAATAGGGTGAATATTAGCACACAATAAACAGGGGAAATACCATATCTTACAAGACAGAAGAACAGCAGAAACCGCCTTCCCTGTCTCTTGCCCATTACTTTATTCCACCTTTTCCATTTCTTCCTGCAAATCAGCAATACCACTCTTTTAACACTTCACATGGTCATCCAGATCACCGTCTCTCAAGTTCCTCTAATATTGTAGCATATCTTCCTGGAGATAGCATAACTTACTAGGAGTAAGTTAAGTAAGTAAGTTAAAAAAAGGAGTTTTTATAGCTTTTTATTAATTTTGATAGCTTACATGTAGGGCAAATTGGTAAATGTGGAATACGCCTGGGAAATTTTGCAAAGCTTTAAGACTTCCTCCAGAATAGTCAAACTATTTTTCATTAGCTCACAGCTGATGTCCATAAACCTCAGATTATGCTGAAGGTCAGCTGAGCTTAGTATGAGTTTTGGCTGTTTGTTTGGACTGAAGAATTTCCTTAACAAAAGGCACGATGGCATATGCTGCTGGCCATCAGTCACATGGCTGTTCTAATTCAATGCCACCTTTGGAGGACTACTGACTTTGAACTACTTCTGGTTCCTGATACACCAAATGACCTATGCTGAAGTTTTAATACCCAGTGTGCCAAATAGCCTCATTGAACTGCAGATCCAGTGGGATCTAGTGAGCTAGCTGCAGAGGTAGCCCCAAGCTGGGCTAAGGTGGGCAAGACAGGGATCATCATGGGTCTGGAGGATGAAAATAAGTAAGAAAAGAGCCCTTTTAATACACAGTTTCCTTGGATATTGGAGAAACTGTATCAAATCTTTTTTGTCTTGAGCTCATGAATGTTTGAGAAAGTGAATGGACTGTAAAAAATCTCATTATCTGAAGGTAACCTTTTCCCTCCGTATTCCCATCAACTTACTTCAGGTCCAGCTTCTCCTACACTCCCTCTAACACCAGGAGGCCCAATTGGCCCAAGTGGACCAGGACTTCCATCTTTTCCCGAAGGACCAACTGGACCTGGAGGGCCCTAGAAAATATAAAAAAGATGAAGCATATTTTAGCATTGAATAACAAAGTTATACAAAACAGCCCTTTACAAGCAATACTTTTTCAGGAAGCAGTCTAATTATTTGTGTCTATTACCAAGTTTCTAATAATCATTCTTTGTCTTCTTCTCTAAAAAGTAAGAAGCCAGTTTCAATGCTGCTGTTCTGAAGTCAATCACATCAGCCAATATACCAGCTGTATTATTTTTTCCTGAACCATTTGAATGGGTTCAGGTGCTGCACAGACCCACATGTACACAGACTCAGATACACTCTTATTTGAAAACATCCACAGGAGTCATGTTTCTCCTTTACTTCTGGGTGCATGATATACATGGGCGTGTGAAAGTCAGACTAGCAGCTAGCAATTAGAGCTGCCACATATATACATGGTTTTGCATCTGTTTTGGCAAAAGCATCTGTAAAAAGAGACTATAGCCCTGTAGTTACTCTGAACTGACCTTTTTATCTGGCTATAAACTACACATGTCAAAGCTTTACTGTATTAAACAAGACAATGTCTCTCAGCAAAAGATAGCAGGGTAATCATCACATGATATCAAAGTCAATAAAAGCCAGTGAAATAAAAGTATAGCAGAAATAGGTATCTGATTGCAGAAAAAAAAAATAAAAATCAAACAACAATGCCCTTAAACATGAAACATTATACTCACCCGAGGACCAAATGGGCCTGGAATGCCAGGACTGCCCTGTTCACCAATAGGACCCTAAAGAGAAGAAATTATCATATCATTATGACATTTAAAGCATCTTCCTTTAGTTTTAAAGAATTAGTGTGTGGTATACACAATTCTTTATGAAAAAGATTGTAATCTTTTGTTGCAAAGACAGAGTAACAACTGTAATAACAATTTAGCCATTTTGCTATATAGAATGTTATTTATGCAGCAGAGTCTGGCTTTCATGACATTTGGAATCAGATTGGCTTACAAAAGAGTCACAGACAGCTCTATTATGAAATGGAAAGATGTTTTGAGTATTGGTTTGGGTTTTTTGTTGACTCTTTTCCTGCGTGTTTGAAACTTACAGCTCTTGCACAGGATCAGTGGATAAATGTTAAAAAAAAAAAAACAAACAAAAGAGTTTTCCATGACACTTCCATTCAATTGCTACTGGAATCATTAAGTTCTTGCAAATATTAGCAAGAGATAGTATCATAGTCCTCATGGGATTCTGCATTTGATTCCTTGACTGTAAAGAGACTAAACACTGGCAAAAAGCTTTTCACACCCCAAGGTGCTTATCTGAAACTATCAACTTTTTTTTTAATCATCTTGTGCTGAGGGGCCACAGACTGTCAGCAGTCAGTCACTGAAGGACCGGCACAAGTGGAACAAGAGTAGGAGAACACACATTTTGCAGAGCACAGGTTTACCTTGTTATGCAATACTGTTGTAAAATTGCATTCACAATTTTCACAAGTACGGGCCACCAGGCCACTTACAAAGACTTTGTGGAAAAAGAATAACTCATGTTTGCTTTTTTTCAATTTAAATAACTATGTTCCCAATACATTATTTAACTATCAAGGAAATAAAATGATAGTAAAACCAGAACAACTTACAGGAGGACCCGGAAGACCTTGAAGGCCAGTGAAACCCCTGTGTCCTTTCTGGCCCCTATCACCTCGATCTCCATTGTCACCTTTGTCACCACGAGGTCCTTGGGGACCCTGTAAAATATCAGTGCTGAAATGTAAAATTCTGAAGTGGAAAAACTCCAACATCAAAAACTCCTCATTTGCTTTTAGACACTGCATGCAGACCTTCTTCACTTCTAAAGCTAGAAAGAAGGTGATGCTGAGGCAGCTCCAAGAATCTTACTTTGTTACCAATAAGTAAATAGATGCAGAAATCTCTGCTGTGTTTAATTGTAGTTGTCATAAATTTACTCTATTTAGCTTCATAATAGTAACACTGCTCCCCCCCCCAAAAAAAAAAACAAAACAAAACCACACCTTAATAATTTTTAAGTTTGACAAATTTACTGGATATGGCAAATAATTTTTGTATATAAGATTGAAATATTGTGGATCTTTCACAGACTCATAATGATAAAATGTATTTTCAGTATGAAATCCTTCATGTTGCATCTTTGCTTCTCACAACTCCGCTCACCTTCACTATGATGAAAGTACAACTGGTCTTACATTCCCTAACTACAGACAACAACATTCATTCTCCCCAGTACAAACAGCTTGGTTCTATCACTGTCATAATTTCATTCTCAGTATTTTTCATTGTTTCAAGCTTTACATACTAATCGAACCACCACTGGAAAAAATGATGTCTGATATCAATTCTGTATTTCTCAGCCCAAATTTCATGCTAAAATTCTCAATGCTAGATTCCAAATAGTTTATCAATGGCATCATTATCGCTAATTACTCAATAAAATTTTCCCGTGTCTCATATGACATCTGCTTACAGACAGGACAACATTTTTTCTGAATTAACCGAGTTTGCAATTACTTCTTTTGATCCAATCCTGGATTGTAAAAAAGTTATGTAACACAAAAAAGATGGGGATTTTTTTGTTTTTCTATTTGGACTGAAGTCAAAAACTCATGAGTTGAATTAAGGCAGATTCATGGGAACAGGTGATTTTGTTGTATTTCCGCTATTTTTATCTAAAAATCTTTTTGTTCAGCATTCATTTCTTTACCCCTTATTTGAAGTGTCAAACAGACTCTAGGCATTTGCTAACTCAGGTCCTACCATCATGTCTACAGCACCACACTCCAAATAAAGTTTTCAAAGCATTTAATGGTATTCCTCTGCAAAGTATTAAAGAAAGCATAGAAATACTAGGGTATGCCAAAAGATTTGTACAGCTTTGCAGATCACCAGACTACCTGCATCCACTTGCAGTCAGAACACTAAGAGTCAAAGTTCAGCTTGGGCTCAGTTTCTCATACACATTCCTGTAAAAAGCATTTCAGATAAAACTACAAAGATGACCATGAAGAACTTACAGGCAAGCCTCTTTTTCCTGCACGACCTGGGGGACCCATCGGACCTCGAGAACCCTACAAAGATTGCACACAGAAGATAGGTACATAAAATGCATAAAAACATACACAATATTTTTTGTTTGATTGTTTGTTAAATGGAGTACTTCAAAACAAAACAAAACAAGTCTTACTTACAGTTTCTCCTCTTTGACCTGCATCTCCTGGAGGGCCAACAGGACCTGGAGTTCCTGGACCCCCTGGGGAACCCGGTAAGCCTGCAGGGCCAGGTTCACCACGATCACCCTGCAAAACATTGTTTCAACATTATCTGTCTTAATAGGACTGGACTAGGCCAAAGCAATAGGACTCTAGAATTGGTAATCTATTATCTAGTAATTACTATCTGCAATGATAATCCTTCTGTAGGAACTCAAGTCTGAGTTTGTGGAGGCAGGTGTTCTTAGCCTTTAGCCAGGGTTCTTCAACTTTGACAGGTACTACTAATTCAAAGCTGGGATACACTTTCAGAACAAGTTATCCATTCAAGTTAACTGAGTGAACAGAAAATCTATGATAAGTCAATAATAAAATTGAGATTTCCAGAAGTAACTTGGGAAAACAGTATGTTCTTACACGTTCTCCAACGGCTCCATCTCGTCCAGGAGTACCGTCATTACCAGCAGGTCCCTAGGGTGATGGAATAAAAATAGGGTTATTGACCAGCTCTGTAATCTTGCATTTCAGTAAGAAGAACAAGAAAGTTGTTCTCCACCTCTAACTTTATGTCAAGAAGAATAACCAGTGCAAGTTACAAGGCTCTAATACTTACTTCTGGACCAGCTTCACCAACAGGCCCAGTGGCACCTGACTGTCCAATAGGTCCTGGGGGACCTTTATCACCAGATGGCCCTGTGGGACCTTGTTTTCCTGGTGTACCCTAAAAAAATGAGAAATATCAAATTAAAATTTAAGCACAAAATAAAGGAAGAACAAAAATCCTGCTGCCTGCAAAATGCTATTCATTAATCCACTATAAATTACCATCAACATTTGTAACGTCCGAAACCTGATAATTAAGGAAAGTATTCTGACAGATTTTGACTATATATTTAATATACTGTGTATTTTTAAGCCATTTACTTGTGTCCTTGCTTTTCAACAGGCTTTCACTGACTAGAAGCTGTACTTGAAGTTATTCTAGCTAGTAGCAACTCTCTAAGCACACACATCCTTGATATATCAAGTACATTTGGTAGCATTACCTACAATAGTTAAGGTGGTTTTGACTCTGGAAAAATTAATGCAGTTTGAAATAAGTAGCATGATTTTCTAATTATTTTGGGGAGGGGAAGGGGTGTTTGTTTGGTGGCTTTGGTTTCTGCTTTGGTGTTTTGTTGTTTTGGGTTTTTGTTTGTTTGTTTCAACACCAACAAAACTTGTTAGCCTGAAATAATTTCTGGCCAGCTTGAACTATAAATTGACATTATGGATCCAGTGGTAATGGCAGATACTTCATGCCACCATTTCTTACTAATATCTATTTAATTACTTCATCTCATGGCTTTCCAATAGATATCTACAAATCCTACATGACAGCAGAGCAAAAAAAAATGACAGTTTAGAAGATTTCAGTCCACAGTTTATGAAAGAGCAGTTACAGAGTATTTGGTCACATTCCAGTGACCTTCAGGCACCTAAATGAAGAGTGTGAGGCTGTTTTTTTCAAGGATCTAGTTTTAAGTCAAATAGGAACATTTTAACTAGAAGTCTTGATGCTATTACCCATTTACTCTTCATTCAAGTTCAAATCTTCCAGTATGGCAGAAATAAAATCTCCCACCTCATGCATTTCACAGTTTGAGTTTGTGGAGGCCTATATTTGCAAGAGATTTAGTTATCTAGTATTCTCTTTATAGCCACTCCTGTAATTGGAGTTTTCCAATCTTTTCCTCATGCTATGGGGCACTGTGCTCTCAGTCCTGTACAGGTGATGAGAGTGCCTAAGGCTGGTGGTGTATTGACTTGATTGTTACTTACTGCAGGACCCGGCAGCCCTGGCATGCCTCTTTCCCCTCGCTGTCCTGGCATACCAACAATACCTCTTTGTCCAGTAGTTCCTGCTGGACCAGGGGGGCCATCTGGGCCCTGAAATCCATGAAAGATAAAACAATGTTAATACCATCTTAGTAGCAATAATTAACAAGGAGACCAAGCCTAGAGCTGACCTAGGGAGCACTAGCAACGTCAACCAGAGCGTACCGGCTGCCCGTCCTCCCCTGCATCACCCTTGTCTCCAGGACCACCAGGAGGCCCAGCTGGCCCTCGATCTCCTACACGGCCATGAGAACCAGGATCACCACGAAGACCTGGGGGACCTTCTTTTCCTGGGTCACCAATAGGCCCAGCCGGCCCTGGAGCTCCCTAAAAGATTAAAACACCTCATTACATTGGACCCTTTTCTGATCAGGACAATTAAATTCTAAGGACTGTTTTAATTAGCTATAAATATGCATACTCTAAGGAAGGCCTAAAGCATGAACGAGCTAAGAACTATTATAATCTCTTGTATGATCAAATAAACAAGATGAAACAAATATCAAATCACATCTGAGGACCACCCCCTCTACTCCCCTCCCTCTGTTTGCCTTTCAAAGCTCCATCATTTAAATTACACTTTTTTCATTTCTTTTTTTTCTTTTTTTTTTTACCTCAGGTGTACAGCTACTGCTAGAAAACTCACTCTTGCCCATTCTTTCCAATGTCATCAAGCTAAAGCCCATATTCAACCTTTCAATTCATGCAGTATAGATTAGTGTTTTAATAGACCTTTGTTCAATTCTCACTTTTAGAAGACCACATTTGTATTATGTTTTCCATAAGCTTCACCTTTTGATAAACTCACAATGACTGCAACTTACTTTCCTCATCGAAACCTTAAAAGGCATATGAAGAGAGTGTCACAGTTCTCTGTGGAGTTGAATCCTCACTTGCTGATCTACAGCTATTTTTTTTTTTCTTTTTTTAGTGTTTCTGAAAGTCTTTAGACATGAGAGATTTTGTGGGTTTCTTTTGCTTTTTAATTTATTTTAATGGATCTTATGAGTAACCTGGTAGGGGTCTCTTCATTTTCCAAAACATCTCCTAGCTTTAGTCACTACTGAAGAGATAAAAAAGTAAAAAGTACAGGAAAATAGAGCTTGTTGTTTTGTTCTGTAAGCAAGTCATAAGAGCAGCCTGAACAGCTCAAAGCCTGCTCAGCTCAGTGAAAAGTCTTGCACTAATCTGGACACACTGACATTGGATTGAGCCCGAGACTAATGAGCTTTATTTAATGAAATCAGATGTAAGCATGCAGTCACAGAAGTCAGTGCTGACAAACTGTTCTCT
The DNA here is from genome assembly GCA_024605025.1 of Megaceryle maxima. Classification (NCBI taxonomy): domain Eukaryota; kingdom Metazoa; phylum Chordata; class Aves; order Coraciiformes; family Cerylidae; genus Megaceryle; species Megaceryle maxima. The sequence continues at coordinate 16,729 of JANHGN010006856.1, read as the reverse complement.
TCTATAGCATCAGGCCATGAACACTCCTTCACCTTTCCTGCTTTATTTAGACTTCAGGTTTTCAACAGCCAGTTTAAAAAACATATCTATTAAGAATAAAATTGACTTACAGCAGGTCCTGGTGGCCCAACTCTTCCAGCAGATCCTGGGAATCCAGTAGCACCCTAAAAATATTTTAATGCCAACTTCATTGAAAGAAATATAGTGACAGTTATCTCAAATATTCTCAGCTGAATTAGTGAGCAAATGCTAATACTAAACAGCATTACAGACTGTGAAAAACAAGCTGATATGAGGAATGATACACACATTGTGATGGGTCCTGCACTTTGGGCAACCCAACAGACTTGGGAAAGAGTGGCTGGAAAGCTTCTGGCAGAAAAAGATCTGGGGGTGCTGGTGGACAGCCAGCTAAACATGAGCCAGCAGTATGCCCAGATGGCCAAGAAAGCCAACAGCATCCTGGCTTGTATTAGGAATAGTGTGGCCAGCAAGAGTAGGGAAGTGATCATGCTCTTGTACTAGCACTGGTGAGGCCAAACCTCGAATACTGTGTTCAGTTCTGGGTGCTCAGTATAAGAAAGACGATCAAGGTGCTGGAATGGGTCCAGAGAAGGGCAACAAAGCTGCTAGGAGGCATCTTGTAAGGAGGGGCTGAGGGAACTGGGATTGTTTACTCTGGAGAACAGAAGGCTGAGGGGAAACCTTATTGCTCTCTACAACTACCTGAAAGGAGGTTGTAGCAACATGGGTGTTAGACTCTTCTCCCAAGTAATTACTGATAGGATGAGAGGAAATGGGCTTAAGTTGCACCGGGGGAGGTTTAGACTGAATACTGGAAAAAATTTCTACATTCAAAGAGTGGTGAGAACTGTCTGTCCAGGGAGGTGGTGAAGACATCATCCCTAGTGGTGTTCAAAAAACATGTAGACGTGATGCTTCAGGACATTGTTTAATGGCCAGGATAATGTTGGTTAGAAGGCTGGACTCATGATCTTAGAGGTCTTTTCCAACCTTAATGATTCTATGATTACATAAAATTTCAGTATTGGATTATCTGCAGTCAGGTTACAAAAGATAAAGTCTACTTACAGGTGGACCCTGAGTTCCTCTACCACCTTTCAGACCAGGAACACCTGGAGGGCCCTAAGAGGAAAGGAGAAAGAGAGATCTGATAGTGAACACCCAGGACATTTTAAATAAGCAAGATCAGTCTATGCCACTGGTTCTCTGATGATGTTATTTATACTTACTGGTGGACCAGGAGACCCAGCAAGACCCTGTGGTCCTGGAGACCCAGCATCTCCTTTTTGTCCAGGTTCTCCAGGTTCTCCTTTCACACCTGGCTGACCATCAGGGCCCTATAAGAAATAATATTTAGAAGAGAAATTATGTCAGAGAATATCAAATCTTTCCAGCCTAACAAAGTCACTTTGTAGGGGATTTCAAAAAGGCAAAAAATGACAGATCAAATCAGCCCAGAAAACAGGGCATTTGCTCAACAGTTCACTTCAAGAGAACTGTAACTGTTCAGCACAGCCTTTAGAAGCTCACAGATGGGATTTTCTGAAGTCTGCAAAGTCATAATTTCCATTTATAATATTTTCTTATCTATCTCACACTTTCCCTTCCTTTAGATTTTCTATTTTCCTCAGCAGCTATTACATACTTAAAAGCAAGAGGGACTGAACATACATAGTCTTTTCTAGTCTTTTTTTCCCTACCATGGTAAGCAGGTGCCTGACTTTGTGAAAGGTCTCAAAAAGAGTATTTTAGGCTTTGGGAACATCTGGGCTATTCACCAAAAAACTCACAAATGAAGATCCATTTGGTCCATCAATTCATCTCAGCCTTCACTACTCATGGAGTATATCTTTGCTATCTTCAGTAGATGACACTATAACTTGACTCATTTTACTCTCAGAGTAGTAACATAGAATATTCATGAAAATATAGAATCTGGTGAACAATTACATGATCTTAACAAAACCACTCTTCAAGTGTTTAGGGCCCTTTTCTTTACTTGATACACTGATGGGGGGAAAAAAAAAAAACAACATCTCTTTTTGCAACAAAATGTGACTCACATTCCAGAATGCTGCAGTATCAATCATAATGAAGGAAACTAAGTAGGTCAAAGCATGACTAAAGGAAACTCATTAGTGTTACAAACACCCACCGGAGGTCCAGCAAAACCAACAGCACCAGTTGGCCCATTTTCTCCTCGGGAACCCTGGTTAAAAAAATTAGAATAATGGTATTTAGCATAAAAGTCTTTCTAGACACAGTATAAGTTGCAATTAAATATACAAGAAAGTATGTTAAATATTTACTATTTGTGTTTTTATACCTTTGCTCTATGAAATTATTTTAACTATGATGTTAATATCTGCCATGTGTTCAAGACTATATGCAAACCTTCAGAATTTAATGTTGCATGTGCAGCCACTAAAACCATGGGATTAGCTGAAGTGCACACACTTTATGCAATATACCTTGCAATCAGATAGACTGAGGAAAAAAAAAACAAAAAAAACCACCAATTAGTTCAAAGATCTATTCTTCTACAAGGTCAGAATGAGCTATGAGCTGCTTCAGCTGAGATCTCCACACATTTGTTTGGAAAAGATGGAGCTGAATGCTGCCAAGCTCCAGCACTCCCCAGAGGGGTGGAAGCTATTCCAATTTATACTGGAAATCAGGCTGTTCTGATTTATGACAGACACATAATCAATTCCAAGCAGTATGAAAGATCTAGAAGGGCTAAGCCTCTAAATTCCTAATCAAAGTCAACCCTTAAAATCACAAATAGACCAAAGATGACAACAGTTAGTGCAATCAGATGAAAACTAAGATTTACTTCTGTGCTTTGTCTATCTAAATATTTCTGTGTGTTGAGTAGTATCTGATATAGGCATGCTTTTTAAAAGATTTAAATAATTAGAAGTGGTGTCATACTTCTGGGAGTGAGGTAAATGAGGATAACTACGTAAACATTGCCCTAAACCAACTAAACAACTATAGGATAGAAGAACAAAATCTGCCAAAAGTTTTGCAAGTGCACAGCATCAAGACAGAACTACAGATTCTGGCTACAAAGAAAGGGAAGGAAAAAGGGAAAAATGTATCAAAGAAGACAAACCCTGGAGCTTGGAAAAGTGTTGGATATTGTTAACTTATGCCAGGTGAAAAACAAACATGTTTTACTCACGGGGTTTCCACGGGAGCCAGGAGGACCAACTAGACCTCGAGGACCTGGTTCACCCTTAAGATAAAATTAAAGGTTATTTCCCAAGTAACTTATTAGATAAGGAGCAAAAGTGCCAATAAAGTATGGTAATAGTAAGAAGCTTCAGCTGAGAATAGCATAAAAATCTGCTTACCTTTTCCCCAGTGGGACCAGCTGGACCCATTGGGCCTATTGGACCAGGGAGACCCTTTTGAACAAATTAAGATAAAAGGATGTTTAAGTAATGTTTCAAAACTTCCAATGAAAACTTCTCATATGTTACTATCACCAAATACTTTTTTGTTCCTTTACATTTTTTCTCCTTTATCTTTGAAATCTTGTTAGGTCTTTTTTATCTAAAGTTTACCTGCATTTCCTCTCTCAATGACCAAAATCCCGCATCTCAGAAGCCCTGCTTTCATTCATTCTCTCTTAAGAAAGAGAAAACAACAACTTCTGCTTTATGCACATTTATGAATAAGGCCAATGACAAAAAAAGCCCTGGCTTTATTTTGCTCTCTCAGGAGGAAATCATGTCCTTTTTCCCCCACTAGCACAGAAGCTCTCTATTTGATTTATGCTAGTATGTCATTGTCTAAATTAATTTCAATGTGCCCATCATTACTTCTTAAGTTCAATTTATATCTTGAAAGCTCCCCCAAAATGTCCTTTTCCTCTTCACAAGGCAGTTAGGCAAATAGATTCAGATTATGTAAAAACTAACTCAACAGATTCTGGGAGGAAAATGTAGTCAGTGCATATACAGCAAACCCAGTATATTTGGGATTATTGGACAGCTGATCTGTGCAGATGTGTGTATGCAACGTCCAAAACATGCATTTATTGAATGTGAGCAGAGCAGCTGTGTTATCTATGCACAGGAGGTTCAAAACTTTCCACAAGTGTCAGCAACTTACTGCCCATACAGGGCTCAGTACATCTGCAGGAATTTTCACCTGTGAAACCCAGGACATACTGTGGGCAACTCAATCCAAACAATAAGGAGGCATCTGCCTTAGTCGAACTGGTGGGTTTGCTTTTTGGCTATTGATCTCTGCCTGTCTCTTTTTTTCAGATTTTTACTATAGTTGCATTACCTGAATCCCAAATGAGCATGCTACTTCTGGGAATCCTTTCCATTGACCTCTTAACTCCAATTAGTGATTATACAAAACACAGGAACACAGATATCCCAAAATTTTGTGTACAGCGGTCTTGAAAAACTTGAAGATCAAATTTGAAGTGCAGGAGGAATAAGAATGAAGTTAACCCATGATATTGCCAAGCTGAGTAGTGTTTCACTCCATGAACTGAGTACCTCTAGCAAGACAAGCACTCTGGTGTGTGGAGAGTAGGTCTAAAAAGCATGACAGGTTTACTTACCCTTGCCCCATCGTTACCAGCTGTACCTTCAGCCCCTTTCTCACCTATGCCACCCTATAAAAAATTCCCAGAAGGTCTCAATTATGACACTGAATGCTGAGTAGGTTATACTCTAGAACAATTACTGTATTAAGGGACAGGTGATTCTACTCAGCACATCAGAAATAACTGGACTTACTCTATCGCCCTTAGGGCCAGGTGTTCCAGCAATCCCTCTTTCTCCAGGCATACCTTGAAGACCTGGCGGGCCTGGATCACCAGGTGTCCCACTAGGGCCTGGGCTTCCCTGAAACAAATAAAGAACAAATTCTTGTCTACTCATCTGACAAGTATCTTTGTCTCTGGGCTGCAGAACATGATGTGCCTGGGTAAAATCTCTGGGGTAGGGTTTTAAGTAATCATTTTCTCTTAAATTTGGACTTCATTCATGACCAAATACTTTTCTTTTCCCACTGTGTTACCCAGGAAGTTCAGCTGTAATAGTGTAGTCCAAATACATTAGTAATTACTCAGTGCATATTGGGGATGAGAACAGGTAAAAAAAGAAGCCTAGGCATCTTTCTACCTTGATCTTGATACCACATGAGTTACACAAAGCAGCTACAAGGTAGAAGTTGCTAGAGACAGAGATGGCTTATTTATGCTTCTCTTTTTACAGCTCAAGTCTATTACAGGTCCCACATTACTAGAGGCACTCACTAATGGGGGTGACCTTCCTAGGCCTAATAAAATCAATTGCAGGTGAAAGAAAGGCATGGTCTTTTCAGCATTTTCTTTTAAACACTCAACTCTGACAAGCATCTGTGTAAACTGACATGGCTTTTAAAACACTGATAGAGGGTTTTCTCCAGTTGAGAAATGGTTTAGTCCAGTTCTACTTAGTAACACGAGGAACAGTGTAAACTTCCAACATATATACATACAAAATTGATTTCTCAATATTTCAGTATCTTGCAACTTATTAATATTGTTATACTGAAATAACTTGTATGTCCTCCCAGTATCCTTTTATAAATAAGAGACCTTTCATGAAAAGATACACCTTTTATAATAAAAAAAGCTCTCTTTTTTATGTTTCTGCAAATGAGCAGGATTATGTATTACATCATCACAGAAACACAAGTCTCCATTCAGCTCACCTTTGGACCATCAGGACCATGACCTCCAGCCATTCCCTTTTCACCTGGGATCCCTGATGCACCTGGTTCTCCCCTTTCTCCTGGATTGCCACGTTCTCCCTACAAAATGGAAAATAATTACTTGTTTAGAAGTCAGGGTACCATTCTGGTAGACAAAATCCTAAATATACTGTAAGTAGAGCACTGCTATTTGAACAGAGAGCTTGGAAACAAATTCTAGGAGAACTGATCAAATAAAACGCAGCTTTCTGCTTTTTCTTTTTTAAAGGTAGGGGAAATAGCATGTTGCTCAGCAAACTAAAAACTGGCATTTCACAGCTGTAAATGAAATAATTTAGCAGCTAGTACTTAACACCAATTCGCATGCTACAAAACCATTAAAGGTGGTAGGTTTTACAGAAATCACTTTAAAACATATCCATGTTTACACCCTTTTTTTTTTTTCTTTTTCCTGGGGAAAAATGTCAACTATTCACTTCAGCTGTTGAAGTTGTATATCAATTTTCAACCTTAGAAAATTGTTATGAATGCTTAAACTCTGAATGAAAATACTTACCCTAGGGCCCAATGGACCAACAGCTCCAGGATCTCCAGGCACACCCTTAAGCAGAACAGAACTCACCATTAGAATGAAAGTATTACTCATAGCCTTAGAATTATGTAAATTAGAGGTAAACATTTTCATTTCCGAAGTACTGTGAATGAAGAGGGTTAGTTCTGAATATTATCTGTCCATGACAAGAGGAGATAGTCCAGCTCAGTCCAAGAAAATGGTCAGATTCTAGTAATTATTTTATCCAAAAAGCAGTACTCAGACAGCTTGCAGACTGTATCAGTACGTATTTCTAAACAGAGTGGAAATTAAATTACAAAGAAAAGATAAAACTACTTCATGAAGTGAAGTGTACAGAAATTACCTGATCACCTGGCTTCCCTCCCTCACCTGGAGGACCTGGTGGCCCAGGCAAACCCTGTAAAAAGGAACTATGTTACTAACATGATAAAAAGTTATGTAAATCCAGATTTAACTAAGACTGTAAGAAAATTAATGTTGAATTATACTCAGTACAAGAGTATCCCCTCGGAGAGCCCCAAGAAAAATAGTTACATGAACATTGCAAAGAAGTGTTTCCCCCATAAATGAGATACTAGCCCTTCTTGAATATTTGTAGGACACATGCATATCTGCTCTAAAAATAAAATTTTCTTTTAACAGAGATTGACTTAATTAATACTTCATTATCAAACCAATTATTTTGCTCCATATTTGGAATATCTTTGGAAAATCTCCAAATTAAAACTGAAAAACAACAAAGGTTTTCCCAAAGAATACAGACCTGGTATTTCAGCCTCTACCAGTTCAGTTAGTGCATGACTGATATAAAAGATAAGCATCACTAATTATTCTGAACATCACCAACTTAATTCTGAAGTTGTGTTCTCTTACACATCACTTGACTGAATTTCTCCAGTTTCAGTTGATAAAGGCTGTTAATTTTTTTTTTCTTTAAAAAATAATGAATGCACATACCTGAAACCCGGTAGGACCTGGAGGGCCTTGTTCTCCTCTTTCTCCTGCCAGACCCTACACAAAAGAAAGTAATAAGTATACAGTAGAGGAATATAGGCCAGCTCCACAATTTTTCTTCTCTTTGAATATATGTATTTTCAGTTACATATTTGTTCGTGATACATTTTTACTTCACTTAGGCCAAGACAGACCCTATGTAAAAGATGTAGTAAGATGTATTCTACTTAAGATACTCCTTCCAAAAATTCTGTGCTGATAGGAAAAGACTCTCAGTTCCACTGAAACCCAAGAAGGTAGGAAAATGAACTATGAGAAAATTTTGCTTCTTGCACTATTTTTGTAATGGTCAGCAAAAGAAATTAGACTACTAATAAATAAATTTTTCAATACAAAGCTTCCCATTTTTCTAGAAAAAAAACCTATTTTCTTTAAATTTTCTTCAGATTTTTTGTTTAGAATCATTAATTGGCATGAAGATAGACCAAAAAAACAGAAGCAAAAAGAGTAAGGAATGGATGGAACAACAGGCAGACTGGCATAGTGCTAGAAGTTGACTTACTGGTGGGCCGACAGAACCAGAAGGACCAACTTCACCATCTTTACCAGGGGCTCCCTAAATTAAAATTACATAGAAAGAAGTCTTGTATAGTGAACATACAGAACAGAAAAGCATTATTATTTGCAGTGATAACAGAAAATTGTCACACTCACTCTCTGTCCTGGGACACCTGCATTGCCTGCTTCTCCGGGTTTTCCAGGATCACCCTAGTTCGCAGAAGTAAAAATTACTATTTTTAGATACTGTTTTCATCCATTAAAACATATGTAAATGTTTAAAGTTAAACAAATCTTGAGTACCAGGTGACATACTCACACTACTACCCTTTGGCCCTGGAAGGCCCATGCTGCCTGGCTGACCTCTGATTCCTATTGAACCTGCTGGACCTGGACGCCCATCTTCTCCAGGAGCACCCTACAGAGATAAAGAATTTTCCACATTAAATTATGACTATATGTATTCATATGAACCTATTTACCTCTGGAAAATATTTGTGTATATAAAAAAATAACATTAACCTAGTTTGGTGTTAACAGTTTTTAGTCGAAATGTCTTTAAAGCAGACATAACTTTAGACATACTGCTGGATTTAACTAAATACTATGCAATTACTATCACTGAGCCATTATTATTATTTCCTTAAAGGGATGGTTAAAACATATATTTAGTAGAAAATGGTTTAAAAATGTTGCAACAACTGCTGAACAACAGGCACTGCAACACAGACAAAACTAAAGGAACATTATCTGCACTAAATTTGGAGTCGGGAATCTAAAGTGAACAGTTAGAAGATGAACCTTCAGAAATCAAGAAAAGTTAGTAAACATTAATAAAAGTGATTTCAATGAGTTTGGCCCTCTGAATTACAGTGGCATTAACTGAAAGGACTCATTTTTGTGTCACTTACCAAGGGTCCAAGTTTTCCTTCAGGGCCTTGAACACCTGGATTTCCTGTCAAACCCTACAAGTGGGAATAATATCGGTGTTAAGGTTGTGCATATAATTCTAGAACAGAAAAATGTGAACAATTCCAAAAGATATGTTCAGTTACTACTGTACTACAAAGTTCTCTCTTCAATTCATGTATTCTTTGGCTTTACAAACACACTTCATTCAATTGCATTAGCTGGTCTCATTCAGAGCTATTTTTCCTTTTTTGAAGACAAAAGAAACCTGTGCTTCTGAACATCAGCAGGAAAAAAACACAGCTATTTTGGACTTTATCCCTTAAGTAGCCCCACCAAAATAAGTCTTTCTTTGTGCAACAGCTTCTTAACTCTTCGAAGTACACTGTTGCCTCGTGAAAATTAAAAATGCCATAGTTTATAGTGTACCAGTGTTAGTTGCTTACCCTTGCACCTGGGAGGCCAGGTTCACCAGGACGACCAGGATCTCCCTGACCTCCTTTAGGACCAGAAGAACCTGCTGGACCACGCTCTCCTTGTGCACCCTAGAAAGAAAGACATCATTGGGCTACTAATTAACAGGTAGACCAGTGACAGTAAGAGAAGGCTGAATAAAACAGTTATCATCTATTAAGGACATATTTTTGCAAACATTCCAAAACATTAATACTTTCATTATTACTACATTTTTTCCCCATAATTATTATTTTTATATATTTATATCTGTACAATTTTAAAAATGACCCAATAAAAGATGGATGCTTTAACTTCATTTACCTTTGGTCCAGGCAGGCCATCAGAACCTGGAAAACCACGGTTTCCAGGAGCACCCTAGGAAAAGTCATAGATACAAGATGATTATCTTAATTGCTACAAAACTTATGGCAAATGAAGTACTAGATTTATGGTTTGGGCATTCAGTTCATTTCCTTACAACTTTCTTATTTCAATACTTTAAACTTGGGGGTTTTTGCCACTTAAAAGTGGCAAAAATATCAATGTTCCATTCATGCACACTCAACAGCTCCTTTCATGTGAATGGCCCTATTGAAAGAAAGATGACCATTTTTACAGGGTTAAGCAAAAAATCTGCAGATTAGCTCATTGTATCTCCATCATTTCTCCTACCATACTATCCTGTGCACTGAATCCACAACTGAAAGTATCCAGTGTAAAAAGTAATGCATAGTACTAATGCTGTTATGAAAATCAAGTTTGACTACACCCAGAATGAAGCCGTAAGAAGATTCATGGTTATGTCAAGAGGTTTTTTCAGCTTAGCAGTGCATCTCTCAAGAGGTATTATTCCTTCAGATTGCTTACCCTCTCTCCAACAGGACCTGGAGGACCAACTGACCCTGGATCACCTCGAGGACCTCTTTTCCCTTCTTCACCTACAGGGCCCGTGGGACCCTGGGGACCTTGTGGACCCTAGTGGAAGTAAAATGGTTTTCACAAAAAATCACTGTTAAGCTCACCACTTCTCAGGCTTATTGAAACAGACTGTCTTCTAGACATCATAAATATTTTTCCAAATAAAGCAGAAAAAAATTTGTTTTCGAATCAATTAAAAATGCAGCTTTTCAGCATCAGCTTTTCTCTTTTACACTGTTTATAAGTTAATATTTCATTAAGAAGTGCACTATGAATAACCTGTGATTCTGCAGTTCAGGTGTACTGTACTGCTTATAATCACCAACACAGTGTAATTTGTATTTATTATTATCCATTGGACAAGCTGCAAAGGATTCAAAATTCAGTGAGACTGTAGTAGAAATTCTCAAAGGAGAAGACAGTCAGTGGTATGGAAACCTTTACTTCATCTATACATTTTTGACAGTTATTACATGATCATTTATTAGTGACAAAGAAAAACTAAATATTGTTTCACAAGTCAAATCGACTCAAACTCTGCAGAATCACCTTCCAAAATTCACATGGTTACACCATGGAATTAGACACTTTCTCAAAAAAACTTCCACAAATATTAGCTGTGGGCTAAACAGATATTTATACCATAAATCTATAAACATTCTACAGAAACCTCAGCTGATGCACTAATTGTTTTTTCTGCCCTTGAGTCCCATAAGGCCTATGTTGGGTAGGCAATTTATGACATCAAAGGACCTGCTTTGCCATTCATTATTAGTGCCATCTAGTCATGTTCACTGTGGTTTGTTGTCCAAAATAGTTACTCTCACAATTGCCATCATCAGAAGTGTCCTGAAAATGGTAAGAATCTATTCAAAATACTCATAGAAGCCTTTCATATTCCTTTTCATCTTACAAAGCATATGGAGACTTACAGGTTCACCTTTGGGTCCTGCTTCTCCCTTGAAACCTGGGACACCAGGGTCTCCCTGAGAACAAACACATGAATAACACCCCTAAGGTTAAAACACTGAATAAATTATTTGACCATTCTGTACTATGTTATGAAGCAGAAATACATTTCCTAGTTTAGTAACTAGCTGTAGGTAATATAGTAGATACTTATTATGGTTTGCCTTTCCCCTTAGCATCGTTTATGATGATGCTATTAAGAAAAAAACTTAAATGAGACAGTTTCAGGAGATAACTGTTATGGTTTGTCCAAGTTTATATAAACACTCTTCTTTCTTAGACCTTTAAGAAAGCAAAACCACTATTTTGGGGACATAGAAGTTCCACAAGATCCGAGTCCCAGCATACAAACTTGCATGCTATTACTTTATTTAAAGGAACTGCACTGCTAATCACTGTTTTAGTTCCACAAAGTGACACATTTGCAAGACATTACAATTTCCACAAAGACATCATTACCGGTTGCCCTCGAATACCAGGTGGGCCAGTACTGCCTTGTGGTCCTGGGGAACCGGGTGGACCTGATAATCCAGGGGGACCTCCAGTGCCTGGAGATCCCTACAAACAGAAGGAACAGCAAGCACAGTAAGGAAACATAATAAAAATAAGGAAAGAAAATAAATTCACTTACACAGTTTCTTCAACAGGGAATATGATTACTTACAGAAGGGCCTTTAGCACCTGGCGAACCATCTGTCCCTTCAGTACCCTAAAAATAATGTAACAATCATTGGAATTAATTTGAATTAGGAAGGTATTGACAAAAAAAAAAAAAAAAAAAAGAAGACAGTTGTTTTATCCACTTTACAAGAGTAGACAATAGATGCTATTAAAGAAATACAGCAACATATGCTCCACTTGTGCAAATACTAGTATTGGGTAACAAAGCATGCAAATCAATGTGACTTTTACTCTTTAAGATTTTATATGCTTAAGCTTAAGCTTTAAAGTACTTCTAGGACTGAAAGTATAGCAAGCTGTTCAGCTTTCAGTTTTCCAAGTTGTTTCAATTAAATAATGAAAAGTTATTTTTAACAAAAATAAGCACTAAACAAATGAATGAGACCTTTCCTTTCCTTGGAAAAAAGTAAACACTGCATTTTGCTCAAATTATCAAGTGCAGTATTGAAATTCCCTAGAAGAAGGCAACACACACAAGCTGAGTACTTGAAGAACTCATTTTCATGTACTTACAGGAAGACCTTGTGATCCAGCTGGGCCCTGTGGACCTGTTTCGCCTCTTTGTCCTTGAGGACCTTCAGGGCCACGAGGACCTGTTGGACCAGCTTCACCCTAAGATTTTACACGAGAAAACAACTGGAGATGATTTTGCTCTAAATGGTAGCACAACAAAGTAACTAATTAGGAACACTAAGTTTAGAAAAGAAAAACAATTAAAGTTTTGAAATAGTTTATTATCCTAAAATATATTTTTGCTAATTCTGCTTCTACTACCTTTATTTGAATGTAAACATTAAAAGTACAAACAGAATTTTTCCTTGATATATACAAGGACGAGGAAACTTTCTGCAGAGAAGCAAGACTATATCCAGTGCCCCAAACTGGATAAAATACTTTGGATAGACATCTCTCTTTAAAATCCCAGTATGTATCTGGAATTTGACAATGGTTTTTAGCTTCCTTAACAGATGAGGCCTAAAATTTATACATTATAACATATCTGGGTGCTTGGTTCTTTTCACAGTACAAGATTAACTCACTGTTGCAGCACTATATTAGATACAAAATCCCTGTAGGATTGGACTGGATGCTAGAATACAAAAACTCCTCTTGGCATCTCCTTTGAATTTTATCTTTATGTAGGTAATTTGGCTTCATAACTGAAGTCTATATCTTCCTTGTATAGTCTGATTAGGCTTTACGAGTTCAAAGCAACTATTCCAATTTTACATCATCTGATGATCTAATTTAAAGGTAGCTCCTCCTTTTCAAAAGCTTTGATTAATGACAGCTTCTCCAACATTTAAGTATTAAGTAGTGTTTAGCCATACCAAAACACAACATGCACTAAAAAGGTCTATTGTCTAATTTGATGCGTTATGTTAATACTCTTATTAAGTTTTGTTTCAAAAAAAAAAAACTGTTTCGTGAATGTTTCCAGCTTCACAACAACACAAAACATCTGCTGAACTTGGCTACCAGACTAAATGACAGTTTCTTCTTGTATAATTTTTTCCAGCCTTGTTTTAAGAATGTAAATGAACAAAGAGGAAGAACTGGGTGGAGGGCAAATATAAGAAGTATAAGGAAGCTGTATGAGTATTCTTTTCTATGTTTGTAGACATGTTCTCAAATATAGGAAAATAAATAATTGAGCATTTCCTTGAAAAACAAGAGAGGAAAGTCCCACAAAGACAGTGCTACAGCCAATGAAAGTTTTCCATTTCAGCCCAGTCACACAGAGCCACAGAAGGTGGTAAACATCATTTGTTCTATTGTGATGAACTGCAGTACAGCTCTGTTGGGGTTCAAGAACTTTTCTTACCAGTCTCTAGATCATCTCAAAAAGTGTTCTGGGCTGAAACTGGAAGTTTCAGCACTAGAAGGCGCTGTTTCCATTCTGGTTTAGACTAGTCCTTTCAGCTTAACTTGTAATAATGCAACTTGTTATTCTTTGAATACACCAGAGAAGACTCCCAAGAGGCATGACAGTCATCTTATAATCACCCATTACCCTCAAGCAAAAGGGAAAGCAAAGAAACTATCCAAACTGCTGTGAATTGCAATTGCTTTATTTAGCCTCTGATTTCTACCTTCTGTCTCAAGGTCTTGACTACAACTGATTTCACAGCAACCTGTGAAATCTTAGGGACCTATATACATGTCAGTCTGAATTCTGTGTAGTCTAGTGCACATTTTTAAATTCTGCATTGTTAGCCATGTTAAAAAGATACTTTTACTGTTTTACCTTCACACCAGGAGCACCTGGAAAACCTGGAGAACCAGTTATGCCCAGGGGACCCTATAAAAGACAGACACACAAAGCTGTAATTCTGCAGTTTAGATCACACATAGTTGTGTATCTTATCACTGGGTCTATATATGGTTCTGAGATGAAATTATTTTTTTGGTCATACATTTGTTAATAACAATACAATAATCATGATTAATATAATTTTTCTAAGTGATACATTTATGGAATTGTGGTACAGTGTTTATTTTAATAATGTACTTACTAACCAGAAAAGTTACACCTCTTGATTCAGCTATTAGTGCACAATGTGCAATGCATACAATTGAAAATTTTTATAGCGATTGTTTTTCAATTCTATTTTTTAACAAAATATTACATCCCCTTTTTTATATCTATGCTACTGTGGTATGGTAATGAAAAGATTACAGATTTGTTAAGCGATCACAATTTGTCCTACAGAATGTTGCAAAGGAGAGTTTGAATTATTTTGAAGTTAAAATGGTAATCTAGGAAAAAACAAAAACAAAACAAAACAAAACAAAACAAACAAACAAACAAAAAAAAAAACACAAAGAAAAATACAAGCCATAGCTACACTGAAATAGTTTGGTTGCTAGACAAAATTTCTGAAGTAAGCAACATGATGAGTGAAAATACAATTATAGCCTATGCAACTACATGGCCCGCTTCCTCGTCTTCTGCCCCATTGAGATTTCCAAAGTCACAGACAAATTCATTTGCAAACTTTAAAAAACAGATTTTGTATTAAATTTTCATGGCTGTGTAGACAAAGACATACATCAGTGACAGTCTACTGCTTGGATCATTGTTCAGAGATAAGCAGGTATTTCCAATAAAGGGTTTTAGAGTAAATTTGTAAATTGTTTTAATTTTCATAACACCTTTTATAATGAATAAAGCATTCAACAGAAGACCTTTCTACTACATTATAAATTCTCTGGATGGCGGCACACAGTGGTTATAAATATTCACTACAATGCTGTTCCCAGATGATTCTTCTTTATCTTTTCCTCATTTTCTCTCTTTTTGTATAGTATGATGCATACTGTGAAAAAAATGTTCTATGTAATAAAGTTCTGATGACAAACTTAATAAGAACAATCTGTCCCACTAAGCATTAATTACAGACAACATTTCTATTATGATCTTGTACTGGATTTCTATGGAACTAATATAACAGGTCACTAAGTAATTTTTTGAAAACCTGTGTCCCAGTTTATTGGATCACAAATACATGCCTGCCAAATCTCTCTCTCGTTGCAGGAAGAATTCCAGAGTTACAGTATATACTGCACTGACCCAAATAACAATGTGTTTCATTAACGCTTCCTCCAAGGACAAACATATGCATAAAGTACCAGAATCTCCCTTGTGGCACTACAAGGGATTTTAGAAAAAATGATAGTTGAGTAATTATCATGTCCAGTGTGGCTCAGCTCATATATTATACAAATAAAAATGTCAAGCTCCATGTAGAATTTCATAGCTTTGGACCTAGCTTTTTTTAAGTTTTATAATTGGTTTTCAATACTGAAAGATCACTCATTTCAAATTTTTTCTAACAAGTTACCCTTCTTTCATGATACACTAAATAATTGGGTTTTGGAGCTAGTAGACATTACACACTCATTTTTTGAACTTCAATTACAGTTAACTATTTCTTAATTACCTTTGTAATAAAACACCATTAAGATAACTGAATAATAAATAAGAACAAAAGCTGCATGCATGTCGGCTTGGGGCTATAGATTAGTGGTGGTCTTGGTAGAGTAGGGTTAATGGTTGGACTCAATAATCTTAAAGGTCTTTTCCAACCTGCATGATTCTATGATTTGCAAAAGTAAAAAATATTTAACTGTATGCGTGCAAATATTCCCACTGCCTTCCTAATCCATTTGCTCATGTAAATTAACTCAAATGCATTTTGCAAATTCACTGTGAGATTGGATCCTAGGACTGAAACCATCACCCTTTGAAACACTGACATCCACAGTTTAAACCACCAGTCATCTTCAGCCCTGCTGCAACTGTTTGAGAACTACTGCAGTCATGCATACCAGGCTTTCTCGGATGGCAGACATTCACACACACTTCTGGTTCCTCAATCCAGTGTCTGACTGTGCATAATTAAAAGGCTATCTTTCACAAGTTTGGTAACTAATCAATTGCAAGGAGCAAGTTCTGCTATTGGTGAGTGGTATTTTTTCTTGCTAGAATGGGCGCAACTTCATTTGTCAACTTTGTACATGAAGGAAGATAACACACAAACTGTTTTATATTACAGTGCATATCTTTAGGCCACTTATCTCCACACAACATAGACCCTGTTTCATAAAAGCAGCAAAGCATCACCCCTCTACAAAGGATGCTATAGCCTACTCCTCTGCAAATTAAAACCATCAGATGAAGCAAACTACAGAGTATTATTTCTCAGAGGACAGCATTAAAGCTATGATGAGTAGAACTAGGAATCATTTACAGATAATTCCAGGTGCACTTACACTTACCAGCAACTGCCAACAGGTTTTTTTTGTGCTTTGTTTGATAGTGTCAAAAGGCAAGTAGCAAATATAAGGTGGGGAAAAAAAAAAAAAAAGAAAGGTGATCGTCCTGGTTTGAGTGAGAACAGAACTAATTCTGTTCAGTGATTTTACTTTTCAGCTCAGTTCTTCTACCTGCACTTT
>JANHGN010006855.1:23177-48977 GCA_024605025.1 Megaceryle maxima | reverse complement strand
AACAACTAAATGTTGTCAGAGCTGTTAAGTAAAACAAAAAATCTTTCAAAATATCAATGAAAGTTTATTAGTCACATCATAGATATTATGTTGTATAAAGGTACATTACATATATCTGCTTGTGTTTTGACTTACAGCATTCCATATTTACAAATACAATATTTATAAGAAAGAATATAATTTAGTCCTTAGAGGTGTCTATTTTGTTTAAGAAAAATACACCATTCTAAAAATAGACTTTGTTTTCTTAATTCTGTGTGTCTGCTTAATCCCTTTCTGTTGCACATTTATGGAAAAGCAAAGCTGAATTTTCTTTCTCGGGGTGAAACAACTGAAAACAAAAGACCACAAGTGTATCATGAAAGCTTGACTCAGTAGTTCACTTATTCTCTGATTGTTAAGGGAAGAGATCCACACAAAAAAAGCTATTGCAACAAGCTGAACCACAAGATGGTTAATGACACTAGAAATAAGCATTATTCAATATCTACATTGAAGCACAACTGCACAGCTAGTATCATAACTGCTCTAGGATCCTTACATTTTATTTTGTTATGCTTTTCCTCACTATGCCAGGTCACTGTGTATTCAGTCTGACTGAGATGGAGTTAATTTTCCCCATAGCAGCCTTCACAGCGCTGTACTTTGTATTGAGATCTAGAAAGGTGCTGGTAACACACCCACATTGTCGCTACTGCTGAGTGGGGCTCACACAGCACCAAGGCTATTTTTCCAACATTCCATCACAGTGGGATGGGGTGGACAAGATCTTGGGAGGGGACACAACTAGGACAGCTGACCCAAACTGACCAAAGGGATATTCCATAGCCTATGATGTCAGCTTAACAATAAAAGGTAGAAAAAATGGGTTGGAGGCATTGGCTTGTCCTGGCCAGACAACTGCTGATGGGAAGTAGAGATTAAATCTTTATTACCTTTTGTTTCTGCGCACTCTGCCTTGCTTCACTTTTCATTCGCTTTGTCTTAACCTATGAGTTTCATCACATTTTCTTGCCCATGGTCCAGATGAGAGAAGGAGGAGGGGGAGTGATAAAGCAACTTGGTGGGCACCTGGTATTCTGACAAGGTCAAACCTCCACAATTGTGTAGAGGCTGTCAATTCAATTACAATTCTAAGTTAAACTTCCATCTATGGATTTTGACCAAAGTGCTTCCTAATGTCTCTTCAGCCCTTTCTACAGGGTGCAGCCTTACAGGATTTCAGCACAGAATTCCACTGGCTACCATGACAGATTTCCATTTTCAGTACCTTACCATACATCTTGTACTCTTTATAAATAGAGAAAAGACTGAAAAAGCAAACATGCGATCAAAAGCCCAGTTCTGAGAAAGGTCCCGCCTTGTAAACAAGCACCTCCCTCCCCAGTGATGTGACTGCTATTGCATGATGGGGAAGTTCTAATCTTGTGGCTCAGGATTATCTTAAGGCTGGCCTCAGTTTGACCCTAGTATCAGTATAGATTTCCTCTATAAGTATGATGCAGGAAAAATAAGAAGAGTAGCTCCTAAGGAAATAATATTTAATTGCCTGATTCCACCCCTCTCACCAATACTGACACCAATTTCTAGATCCATAGAGCTAACTAAATTATTTCCAAATATACATCACTAACTGACTGCCTTATTAAGAACATAAATAAAATGAAGAATTTTTTTATAATTTACCCTGAACCATCCTTGACAAATCACCTTTCATTCTCACCTGATAAAAAGCTTTGACCATCTCTGTGTCTTAAAGACAGCAGCTCTGTTTTCCTGAGTTATTTCTCATGTACTTGTAAGGGTGGTCAGAGGATGATTCCATTAAACATAATTAGTAAATTCCAAGCAGCTATAGGTTATCTGTCTCAAGCCTTTGCATGCCTAACATTGTATGAAATTTACCCATAACATTCAGTCTGCCATTTTCTATGTCATTTTACTCACACTAGAACTGCCTTAGAAATGTTATGGAATACAAGTCAGTAAAAATATTATTCAAAAAGAAATGCTTATCTGGAAGATTCAAAAAAACCCCAACAACAACAACAACAACAAAACAAACAAACAAACAAAAAACCCCAACAAACAAACCCCTCAAACAAACAAATAAAAAACCACACAAAAACCACACACCAAAACCACCACAAAACAAAACAGCTTAAAACCCAAAGCTTCCTCCTCCTCAAAAAGCTTGAAGCCTATGCTCAGATTTGCATTCTGCTACAATATATATTTATTTTATCCTATTGCAATTTCATGTGAAATGAACAAAGAGCACATCCTTAAAGCTAGAACCCTAAAAGCTCCTTCCTATCTCAGACGACTGTGAAACTGGACTGTTGTGCCCAGCTAACAGGTTCATGGGCAAAACTAAAGCTGAAGTACATGGTAGGAAGTGGGATGGCACGAAGGCTAGTATTGGAGGACATCTTCCTTCCAGAGTAGGCATGAACTTGACTTGAAAACTCTCCCTACATGAGAGAGACTGAGTCTGAATTTCCTCAAGAAGAGAAAAAGCTTGTCCTCAGACATCCATCTTTAATTTCTACGCAGATACATAAAGGAAAACAGCAAGTCTGCTAATTGTGACCCCATGTTAGGTGCATAGTTTTTTTCTGAAGCTATTTGACAGCATCTTTTGAGCTTTAATCATACTTGTGAATTTTGAGCAATAGGCAAGTCTGGCAGTGAACTGTTTTAACTGTATCAAGTCTCTTAGAAAAGCAGCTTGAGAACCTTAGGAGTTTTCATGATGTGGTAGCTAAGAAAGAACTTACAGATTATATATGGATATACACATACAGTACATATATATTTATACAATAAAAATAAACCAAGCTACTTTATCTAGTATGAGTTTCAGGTCTTCTATGTCCAGTTCCAGGTCTGTGTAAAGGATATGGCAGCTTGTTGCAAGTTGAAAGTACATACACATTAAATTTTAAGCACCACTTACTGAAAAAATTATAGGTACTCTATGAGTTAAAATTCCTACTAAGTGAATGCAAATGGCTTACACAACAGCATCAAATGAAGAAAAAGATTGGAAAAAAAAAAAGAGAACAAGGAGGAAAATACGCAGCAGTCCTCATACCTTAGAAAACAGGGTTTTTTGAGCTGTGCAAAATGAAGTCCTAGTTTGCAACTGCTCAGCCAGCCAGCTGCTTCCCACTTCCTTGAGCCCTAGTGATGAAGGAGGGTTCATTCCCACTTCAATTGCTATATGCACTGAGGTATTCACCACCTACCTTTTTGTAGCTGTTCTCAATTCATCCACTGTCCAGCTAACCACAAAGCTTTTGTAACAGCTTCTCTTCCTCGGTTATTTCTGATTTTGTAAGAAACATATGGGACATTGAAGAGAAGTTTTAATCTCTCAGAAAAAAAAAAAATTATTCTGTAATCAGCCTCTTTTATTTCAGCCCCTGACGTCTGTACTCCCAAGGTACAATTCACCGTAATTATCAGCCAACTTAGAAAAGTCAGAAAATTAGTTGACACCAAGTAACGTAATTATTATATGCTTCCTCTATTTTGCGGAGGAGAAATTTTTATAACATTCTTGATAAAAATACACAAGCGTATGTATTTCAAGATTGCTTGCTGGTCTTCTCTGTCCATCATCCCTCCTTTTCCATCAAGTATCAGCAGAATCCATCTCCCTTTTAGGGATTGTATCATTCCCAAGGTATGTTACTTAACTCCAAGCCAGTCACTGCACTTGTATCTGATAAATAAAGACTTAGTGCTCTCTGAAAAGAAACAGGCTCTTCCATATAGAAAATATATAGGATTAGTACTCTGTGAGCTATTTTAAAAATGTGGTTAGCAACTGATTGTCGTCTTAATTTCATATTAGATTTTTTACCAATATTAAACCTGAAACTAATTTTTATGTTAGCAGACAACAATTCTTGATCAAATTATAAAGAAATAGAGATTCCAATGGCAAGATTACATGCTTTTTCCATACATAAGATTTTTTCTTTGTTGTGTTTCAACAGACAAATAGGTCTGCATTTTTCAGCCTCATCTGAAAGGTCCAGAATGAGATATTTTCAACAACTGAATGAAAAGCAAATGAGATTCCATATTGAATGTTTTGCTGAAATCAATGCAAACCACACCAATCATTTAATCTTTCAGGATCACTTAGTTTGTGTCATTAGCAATCCTTAGAAGAATGGATTTTGTGTAGCATATTTGCTATGATACATATAATGGAAATCAGGGCTAGAAACCAGCTCTCTATTTAAGAATGCATTAAATTGATTGCAGCTGAGTTCCTTGATCTTTTAGGCACAGGACTGCAATTATAAAAATTAAATTAGTTAATTAATACATTGGTATTTTAAATTATGTCTTTCCATAAAGCAGTTGAGACCTCATAGAAGGCAGATGAGTGTTTTGGTTTTGAAGCTAAACATCTTAATTTCTGGAAGAAAGAGAGAGAGAAAAAGATTATATTTAAGCACTGAGATCAGCATTTTGAGAAAGACTGAGAAGTGATTCATATGGGCCAAGCTTGTGGGAAGAAGTGACAGGGAGCCTGTCAGAAGTACTGACATGTTTTACTTGGAGGGGTGATGAGGGAACACCACTATTATTTTAGCTCTTGGGCAATGGAAATCAAGTACTGTGCTGAGGTGGAACTATTCAGAACTTGCATCATAGATTCATAGAATGGTTTGGGTTGGAAGGGACCTTAAAGACCATCTAGTTCCAACCCCCCCTGAAATGGCAGGGAAACCTCCCACTAGACCAGGTTGCTCAAAGCCCTATCCAACCTGGATTTGAACACATCCATTGATGGAGTATCCACAACTTCCCTGAGCAACCTGTTCCAGTGACTCACCACCCTCAGAGTGAAGAATTTCCTTTTATTTCCAATCTAAATCTACCCTCTCCCAGTTTCAAACCATTACCACTAGTTCTATCACTACAGGCTTCTGTAAAACATCCCTCCCCAACTCTTTTATAGGTCCCCTTCAGATACTGGAAGGCCGCAATAAGGTCTCCCTGGAGCCTTCTCTTCTCTAAGCTGAACAAACCCAACTCTCTCAGCCTGCCCTCATAGGAGAGGTGCTCCAGCCCCTTGATCTTTGTGGTCCTCCTCTGAAGCCACTCCAACAAATCCATGTCCTTCTTGTACTGGGGGCTCCAGAGCTGGACTCAGTACTCCAGGTGGGGTCTCACGAGAGCAGAGTAGAGGGGCAGAACCATCTCCTTTGACCTGCTGGACATTCTTTTAATGCAGCCCAGTATACGCTTGGCTTTCTGAGCCGTGTTCACACACTGCTGGCTCATATCGAGCTTTTCACAAAACAGCATGCCCAAGTCTTTCTCCTCAGGACTGCTCTCAATCCATACACCCCTCTAGTCTGTATTTTTGCTTGGGATTGCCTCATCCCAGATGCAGGACCTTGCACTTGACATTGTTGAACTTCATGAGTTGTAATGGGCCCACCTCTCCAGCCTGCCCAGGTCCCTCTGGACAGCATCCCTTCCCTCCACCATGTCAACCACAACACACAGCTTGGTGTTGTCCGCAAACTTGCTGAGGGTGAGCTCAATCCCACTGTCCATGTCGCCAACAAAGATGTTATACAGCACTGGTCCCGGTACTGATCCCCAATGAACACCACTCGTTACAAGTTGCCACTTGGAAATGAAGCCATTGATTGCAACCATCTAGCCAGTTCCTTATCCATGAAGTGGTCCATTCATCAGATCCATGTCTCTCTAATTTAGAGACCAGGATTTTGTGTAGACAATGTCGAAGGCTTTGCACAGGTTCAGGCAGATGATGTCAGTTGCTCTTCCTTTGTCCACTGATGCTGTTACTCCATCATAAAAGGCCAACAGATTTGTTAGGCACGATATGCCCTTGGTGAAGCCATGTTGGTTACCACCAACCATTTCCTTATGTTCCATGTGCCATAGCAGAGCCTTCAGGAGGATCTGCTCTATGATCATGCCAGACACAGAGGAGAGACCGACTGGCCTGTAGTTGCCTGAGTCTTACTTTTTTCACTTTTTGAAAATGAGTGATGTTTCCCCTTTTCCAGTCAGTAGGAACTTCACCAGACCACCATGACTTCTCAGATATAATGGAAAGTGGCACAGCAATGTGGTCTGCCAGTTCCCTCAGGACCCAGAGATGTATCTTGTCAGGTCCTATGGACTTTTACACCTTCAGGGTCTTCAGACGTTCTTTATCCTGATCTTCAGTTACAGTGGACAGATTTTCCTTGTCCCTGTCCTTGCCTTTGGCTTCATCAATTTGGGCAGCTCAGCTAGAGACCTTGACAGTGAAGACTGAGGCAAAGAATCATTGAGTACCTCAGCCTTCTCCATATTCCTGTGACCACATCTCCTCCTTCCTTCTGGAGAGGGTCCACATCTTCTCTAGCCTCCTTGGTACCTGATTTGAGTTCCAGTCTCATCAAGAACAATAGATCTAAGTGACAGTACTGTCAGGGTGCACGAGGTACTATGCGCAAGTGCTACAACTTCTCCACTGGGGGTAGCAGGAGGACCTGGACAGAAGGGTGGCATTTTAATGCCAACCACAGCAACTGTGGCTTTCCACATCACAAGGATACACTATATTCCCTGTTGACTACTGAGGGACATGAGGGCTGCTTTTCCTTCCCTAGGAAGGAGTGTTTTTGCTGCTGCACTAACAGACAGAAGAGGTGGGTTCTCAGTTTTTTCTGACCTCCTTGAATAATCCTCCTTGAGTTGCACACAACAGCAATGGAAACACTGCTTGCTCTGTGTAAGATGTGCATGTCTAGTTTTTACAAAACATGCAACAAGAAACACATAGTCCAAAAAAAAACCCCACACCAGATTTAAGATCTTTGTGTTCTTACTTGCTGTCACAAAGAAAGCTTGTTTTCCATTTGCTAAGGTGACTCCAAATTAAATTTATTTTCTTAAAGTTTCTTACTCCTCAACTGAAATTTCCTTTCTGTTTCACAGAGAACATTGAATGAGAAAGGATCTCCTGCATCACTGTACCTAGTTTTTAAAAACCCCCAAACCTTCATACAGAAAGAGAAGCTGAACCTAAAGGAAGGATGCAAATACACAGAATATCCAGTAACTAAAAAATATTGGAAGAAGAGATGACATATTCAGCCATGCAATGCTTGCATATTTAGGCAGAGATTTTGGGATATGAAAGAAGCTATCTGCCTTAATAGATATGAATAAAGGTTACACCAGGAAGTGAAGGAATACAGGTGCTGTTCAACCTTGGGACCCGGAGGGACATTGGAAAGATGAATATTGAACTAAAGTAAAGGGTGACAATTAGTTTTCCTGTATAGCAATTTAAAATTATTAGTAGTATTATCAAGGCCTTTCTGTATTGATTTGGGCTATTATATACAATAATGTATCATTGTAAGTCGACTAATGATTTAGACTATTAAACTGTTAAAATATTAATTGAACTAAAAATAAAATCCTTGGCTTCACATACATAGTGTGTTCCGTTTTCCCTAACAGCATTTTGAATGCAACACATTAACTGGTGACTTACAGCAACATCTGTCTTGGTGCAAGGTAACTCCCTCATATACCATTCTCCTTTCGTGGATGAGTTGACATTTGTAAAAAAAACCACCTTTCTGCTGTGATGTCACCAGTACTCAAGGTAATCAGTATAATGCTACTTTAACTGCTGTTTCTATTGCAACTGCCTGACACTGGTCAGGATGACAAAAAAAAAAAAGGGATACATTCTAAGTCTTTACTTGATACATCAAGGTTTATTTTGGGGAGGAGGATTGGTTTTTTGCTTTTAGTTTGAGAAATTTTATAAAGAAGAGAGGTACAAAGAGGGAAAATAACTACCCGAATTGCACTGAAAAAAAAAAGTTGGATTTCACAAAGTTGGTGTTTCATTCATCTCCTGTCTGAAACCAATGTATTCAGTCAGCTTGCTGCTTATAAGTACCATTATACATTGTATACAAGAACCACAGTATAAGATTTTATTGTTTTCTTCTACTTGTGGACCAACAACTTACCAAAACAAAACCCCTTATAACAGACTTGCATTAAACTTTAATAAATCACAGTGAATGAAGTGAATAAATTATTGAATGCCACCCAGGATGCAGTGCACATTGTTAGGAAAGTGAGAAAGGGAGGTAAAGGGAGAAGTGTTTACTATTAATAAAAGGAGGGTAGTAATGCCAGTTATGACAGGCAAAGCCATGGCCACATTTTCATCCTTGATCTAAGAAACAGGATGATATAATGAAGCATTAAGTACACTTTAGAAGCTCTTCAGTCTGCAGAAAATGCAACTTTCAAAGTGAAAAAACTGAAGGAGACATAGACCTTATATTGTCTTTATATTGTGTATACACACACACACAAATTTATGTGTCATTATACAAGAAATATTTGATCTCATTCTCCAAAGTTACATGGCACTTCTAGAAATAATAAAAAAATTGGTTTTTCTGCCTGTGCAGTACAGGGCTGCTGATGTGAACACCACCACCAAGGTACTAGTCCCTGACCTTGTGCTGTCTTTATTTAGACAGGATACTTAAAAATATTGCTTCTAGCAAACTGTTCATCAAGTTTTACTTCCAAATGGAAGAAGGGGTGATGATGACCTTTTATTTAAATGCCTATAAAAAGTACTCATTAGAAACAGTTTACTTAAATTCCTTACAACAGAGGCTGTGGAGCACTACAGGAGGTATTGCAGAAAAAGCACTGTGTCTATACTTGGCATTTCAGAGCACTGACAAAGAGGTAACAGCAGGAATACCTCATTTATGTCATTTTCCTTAACTAAATTCTCTCCCTCAACACTACTCTGGTCAAGTACTTCACAGTTTTAAAGAAAGCGTTGATAAAAGAAAAATACTACAAGTAAGTTTGTTCTTCGAGGCAATGTTCCAAAATAGCATACACAATAAAAGATACAATTATGCAAGGTCCTTTCAAGACCTGTATTTTATGATCTTTAACTGAAGAGTACTGGGAGGTTAGAACTACACATTTCACAAAAAACTAATTGAAATAAAAAGAAAAATAAGAAGATTTCAAGGAAGTTCAAGATGCTAAGGGGAAAAGATACTCCAGGTGCCACAGTCTGCAATTGTGACAAGACGGGAAAGAACACCTTCACACCAATATGGTGAACATTCAATCCGTTTATTCTAACTGCATCACTTACTTATATAGCGGTTACAATCTGATAACATGTACATCAACTACTCTTACTGGCGTTTGGCTGCAAGCATTCAAATCAAGCTCTAGGTTAATTGGTCATTGGCATTTGGGATACGTATTCCGTCTACGCCTCCATTGCGGCGAGTGTCTGTGCTGCATGCGCTGCTCCTGCCCCGCTCCCCCGCTTTGCTCAAGGCCATCTTCTTCACTTTCTGCTCTTCAGGATAACTTTAAAGAGACATAGCACTATATGCTGACTGAGGCTTAGCCAGACCTAGCATGGGGTTGTCCAATCCCTCAAAAGCCACCATATGTCCTCTACATCCAGGTCTTTGATTAGTGTACTGTCAAGAATGGTTGCTGTGCTGTAACTCTATTTCCTTAAGACTCAGCATTTTCCTTTAATATGAGCATGATACCTACCAGTTCCAATATATCCAGGTTGCTACTCTTGCATGTAGTGTACTAATGGCACTTCAGCTGGGAAGCTAGGATTAACTAGAATACCTGGACTAGTGGCCTAGAAATTTTAAATTCAGGATTTCTAATGCTATAATAGACCCATGGCTTAGTTTGATTGTCCATAGATGTTTTGAAGAAATTGACCACAAGTGGAAATTTTGTTTAAAATGAAAACTAATATTCGGAATTGGGGGTTTTTTACTAGATATATTTAATACTCTTAGTAAACTATCTGTATTTTTAGCAAAACACCCAGAAACCATCCTTATAAAGCAATGGAAAATGTTTAAAGTCAACTAAGTTTTCTGCTGCTCATAGATAACTCATTCAGAGCAAAAGAAAATAAATTAATTAAATGAATTATACATGCCAACTGTTTATACAGTTCTAGTCTAACAGTGAAGGTGATTTTATATTTTTACATTTATAAGCAGTTTGAAATATAATCTGTAATCTCACAGAACAGTAATTTTTAAACTATTCATTTTTTTATTGACAAAATGTTTATAATAACTGAAATATGTGTGTGCATAGACATAGCATTTGCAGGACATGATGGTAACAAACTAATATGATTTAAAACAATGTCCAAATTTAGCTCCAAACTTATTGTTTCTTCAATTAGATACATTCTGATTACAAGTAAGCTATTTTACTTCATAGCACTTTTAAAGCCCTATGGTTACAGTGTATGTTCCTACACATGCACTCCAAACATTCATGTTATTAGATACGCAAAGTCAACAGCTGCACCACTACCTGAGTAAAAGTACCTCACTAAAAACCTCTCTCCTAGTAACTGTATCAATCCTTCAAGACTTAAAATGCTTATTTGCATTCCATAAATTTCTGTAAAAACAATAGCTCTTATTAGGAAATTAAGTATCTTGCTCCTTGCTAACTGAATAAACTTTCTCATACATAGCCTTTCAAATAATAGGGGAATGGATATTAACATTGCAAACTTTACCATGACTAGCAAAATTTGGTTTGGATCCAGGAATAAACTGTACAATTGACAGTGATCTTCCACAACCCACAAATACCCAAATAACAATCTAATTTTCAAACAGCTAAAAATATAGACTACCTCTATTTGTTTAATGCCCAATCCAGTACCAATTTTGTTTTAAAAGACAGTTTTAAAAGTTTTAAAAGAAAAAGAATTTTGCAAGGAAATATTTTCCCCTTAAAAAATTGGGTCATGATATCAACATTTCTTATATTTCTTTAAAGAAAATGCTTTAAAATACAAACGTTGCTTGAAACAAACTGGTTTTCACAGACATTTTCAGTTCAGATTAATTGCAAGTCTATTCCAGGCCTGAAGCCTTAGGGTTTTATTAAAAAAAAAAAAAAAAAAAAAGGGCAGAATTGGACATGATATTTCTCTTTCAGGTTGATTTAAAAACATTAAATGCATATGAAATTGCTCATGCATGTTTTCAAAGTTAAGTTCCAAAGAAGACAACTTAACCTACCATCAGGTAAAAACAGATAAAAGGCAGAGATTCACAATAAAATTAGTCATGACACAGTTTTAAACTTGTTAAGAACAATATTTGCAAAACATTTTTCGCACTATTATATTTGTATTTTAATATATAGCCTCTCATACACCCCATTACAAACAAGGCTGAAGTCCAAAGAATTTTAGACAGGAAATTAAAGGTCACATATACATTTACTCAGGTATCTGCTCACAAACAGAGTCACTGGGGCTATTATTGACTTGTTTGTAAGTCATAGCTAACAAAATGTGAAATTTTGAGTGTCTCTCTTGAGTAGAGCCATGGTAAGAAGAGGATTGTACTACAAAAACCTCATTGAGAGCATCACTAAGTGGAAAGCAAGAATACCAGAGTCCTACTACAAATACATTGGCAGCTTGCCACGCAAGCAGCCAGTTTTGATGGCTGCAAGGAATAAAGTTGAGAAACAAGCAAACAAAAGAATCTGGATAGAAGCCAGACTAAGTATAAGGGGTACATAGCAAAAAGCTACTTTACAGCTGGAAACAACAAAGTAAAAGTGCTTGTAGTAGTAGGAAGGGCAGGATCAAGGCACAGAAACATCTTTCTTTGGTAGTTTATTATGCCTTGAAGGGCCAGATCTGATTTTCAGATGTGGCCAAGGTAACAATTCAGCTATAACATGTGACTAGTGTATTCACTCTTACCTTGCAAAGTGCAAAATCACATCATCTCAGGACTCTAGGAATATCTTCAGAAAGTCATTGTCATAGTTGTGAGTGATTTTTCTGTTTGAGGGGAGATACTTGGGCAGTATTTCTATAGGTGAGAGTGTCTTTAGAGAGAAAAAAGTTGCCTCAACTTACAAAAATACACTCAGACTCTGTGACTATGAGGACTTAAACTGTTACCAATCATTTAATGAAAAAAAAAAAAAAAGAAAAAAAGAGAAAAAGTTTGCAAACATAGTATCAGAATGTTAATGCCACATGAAAGGCCAGGAAGTGAAAGAAAAACCCCAAGAGACTCAGCATCAGTCCTTACTCCTCTAAGCTGTTTATCAGATATTTGCTACTATATGTTTTGCAATTCTGAATACACTAAACAACAAACTGTAGAGAAAATGGAAGAGAAAATATTTATGATTTTGGAAAAAATGATTGCTGAAACTTCTGCCTCACTCTGTGAGTTCATTATTTTCCAAGTGTGGTAGTAATATTCTAATAACACAGTTTTTCTCATTTCACTTCCTTTTTCCATGAAAAAAATAAATAAAAATAGCCTATTATTAACAAAATTATCATTTAAGTAGTGCAAATTAGATTTCTAGTCCTTGCATAGAAAAAGGTGCAATTAGGCAAGGCCTCTTTCTCCATTAGCAGCTGCTGTTTGGACACAGTTTTTGAAGGCAGGGTGGATAGGGTAGCATCACTTCTTGCACAGAAATAGTTGTATCTCTAGAATGGAGCAGGTACATCTAAAAACTTGATTTCTCAATTCTTTTTCCTGTAGATAGGATGCATCTGGTTTCCAATAAGTCACAGTGATGTAAAATTAGCATAAATGAGAGAAAAAAAGTTAGGACTTTTATCTGAAAAATTGCAGATTATTACATTACACAGGTAATTCCAGGGATCTTATAATAATGGGATGCCCCCATGAATTACCCAGTAATTTATTTTGTTCCTGATTGAGGCAATATTGATACTGATTCGCTCCTGATATAATTAGAGAGACAGAGAGAGATCTGTTCCTGTTTTAAACTCAACAAGGCTGCAACTCCCTACATAGATGATGAAGTAGTCATGAAGAAACACTGATTTCACTCCTCCAATAGCCAAGCCATAGTAAGCAGGCCACATACAAAAATAAATTATTAGGTCTGGGGAAGCACTGATGCACATTGATTGCTCTTTTCCCATTACAAGGGGTGGGTGGGTGGGGAGTGGTAGACTAAGCTGTAATTGAAATTTGAGATGAAAAAACTTGTCTGCATGTTTGCTCAGGAAGACAACCCATGGTACACCTGAGTCGTCCTGGTCTGGGCCACCATCATAATAAAATGCAAACATTTCCTGGCTTTTTCTTTGAACAGAAAGAAAGCAAAGCACAATCATGAATGACTTAAATGATCACTACATATTCAGAGCATGATTTAAGTGCAATAGGTATGTAAAATAGAAAACCAGACACTTTTATAAAGATGAAGTTCATTCATTGCATACTGACTTCCTCTGAGTAGTCCTACAGGTTTTTGGGGTTTAGTTCTCTGGTACTGCCTGGGAATACCTGAAGTAATCCTGACTGAATCAGGTCCACAATTATTAAGCTATTAGGCATAATGTACAACATATTTCTACAAATTATTCCAGTTTGTGTTTCTTGCTTTTAATCTCATTATTCTTCACATCCACAGGCACATTACCATCATACTCATCACTAGCTGATTCACGTCAGCATCTAGTCCTAGACCCTCTATTTTGCTATCATTTATGAGCTGTAATGGTAGGGATACCACAGTAGGGTTCAGTGAGGGTTTTTCAACTCTTCAAATTTCCATTCCTTCAGATCATGAAAGGAATCATGCTGTACTTCTGAGAAATGTGTTTGCTGCTTTCTGAGGTACAGAACTAACAAGAATGAAGTAAGCTCTTCCAGTTTACAAAACACCCCACAAAAATGCCTCTTGATGAAGAACAAGGAAAAAGAATGACAGGTAAAAGCTGGTATTCATATAAAACAGTTATGTCAGTAGAAGCCTTTTATTTCTACCTTGGTTCTTGGTGCTTGGATGACATAGCTGGAAGAGACGG
Source organism: Megaceryle maxima (assembly GCA_024605025.1). NCBI lineage: Eukaryota > Metazoa > Chordata > Aves > Coraciiformes > Cerylidae > Megaceryle > Megaceryle maxima. Next base: position 35,020 of record JANHGN010006855.1, on the reverse strand, counting down.
GCATTTGCTTGATCGTAGTGCAGTCCTGAGCCATTGTTCTCATCCTCTCTAATAAATGGTATAGAAACCAAGCAAATAAATGGTTACAGCATGACAGATTATCCTTTTCAGTTTAAGTTATAAATTTTGTACTTTCCTGTATGACCTTAAAAACTCATGTAATACCTTCCAAGCAAAAAGCTAGGGATAAGAGACTAATGGCTGAAACAAACACTAGATTCAAAAACACTTCTTTCAACAGATTTGAGAACATACATTGTCCACCATTCTTTTGCAACTCTAGTAAATGGTCCAAAATTAAGTAGATTGAGAGGCTTCTGTCAATAAATGACAGGTACTGTTTTATCCTGCAAAGTCTATCAGAGCTTGAGGCAGAAAGCATCTAATTTGTCTTCTGAAAGGTATCACATACAACAGGTAATAAGAGAGCCTTGACAAGCAGTGTTAATGAACTGGAGGCTGAAACAATACAAAATACATGTCTAAATATATAATATCTTTTCTGGATTGTGAAGTCTATCTCACATTTTGAGACCAAATGCCTTACACTTTTTTTTTATCCCAAATTGTTAATTGCACCACTGGAATGCAATTAGCTGCAATTTTACAGTGCACATGAAGGCACTTCTGCACAATGGGCTACCATAATTTGATCCCAAGGTTTCTAAGGGAAAGGAGCAATCTTATTCTTCCTTATAAACTAGTTTACTTTTTCAAAGGGGATCTTTCTGGGTTTTGTATGGGTCACAGAACTTCCATTTAAACATATTGTTTAAAACAGAATTAATGCTTTTAGCAAGGAAATTTACTTTCCTCACATCACAGATTCTGCAAAGTAGAATAGAGAAGGTCAGGATTTCATCCTGCAATAGACCTTTCCTTTCATAAGTTCATCAGAGAATGTTTTCTTTTTTTCTCCCTGAAACTGGATTTAAGGTTTCTATACAATGTATTGTAGTGTTCCTATTCTTTAGACATTTTTAAAGAGCTCAATAGATTTTGGCTAAAGCTTCATTTGTTAGAGACAGCAGGTTCTATCACTTGCTGGATATAAGACATTTAATTAGTGTCTCAAAAGAATTATGAGCCACTCAACTCAAGCTGAATAGAACACTTCAATTTCTATATATAATAGGTCCTAAAATTATGAAAAAATATAGATTAATCCCTCTCATCATATCACAAATTGTATTTTTTTTTCTTTGCGTTTCCATAGTCTTAATAACTTGGACATCATGCATGTGCACACAAGGTACTTAAATAGATGTCTAATGGCTACTTCTTTTCCTAACCAAAGTATAAAAGTTATGATAAATATACACATTTGATCTTGTTCCTTTCTCTAATTTGCTCATCTGTTAGAGCTTGAATCCTATTCAAACTGCAATGCTGTAAAATCTTTATTATTTATTTGAAAGACAGAGTTTACTTTGAAATTCGCCACTTTCACAAAAAGCATGTGAGATTAAGTTCTCCTGACTCTATGAAAGTCATGATCAGATTCTCAGAAAAAAATCTGACAGAACGAGATCATTTTAGGGATTCAGAAATAAAGCAACTCAGGGTGACTGAATGGCTGCTCGAAGATACAAGGAGATAATTTTGCAAAATTCATCCATCCATGGCTACAAACATCCTCCATTTACCAATTATAACAGAAAAACACTGCATTCATTTAATGCAGTTGGTCTTTCATACTTTAAGATTTGCAGCAAACCCTTGTCACTTTTGTATCCAGTATGCATTCCACAAGCTATAAAAATATTAAATTTGAGCCTTTTCATCCCTTTTTCTTGGGCCAGCATTGTGGTTCTTAAGTGCTTGGTCTTAGCAACTATCTTGATCACTATTAGTGTTTACAAAAGCCTAGTAATGCTAGCTTTCTGTCTGCAGTTTTGTGGTTTGCCATCACTTGAACAGTCATTTCCTAGGTTTTAAAGGGTGTCTTCAGCTTCTGGTATCTTCTTACAGAAGCCAACCTTGTTTGTTAAAAAATGCGCACATAACATACAAAACAGCATGACCTTAGAATACACTATTCGTAATAATGAGATATCATATTTAATATGATTTGAGTCATCTATCAAAGTCATGATTTGGAAAAGTTTATCTGAAAATAGTCAAGATCCAACAAAAGACTTAGTAAGGATTACAGAATAGTGCTGCTGACAGAATAACAGATTAAATTTTAGGAATGAGAAAAGCTCAAATCAGACTTTGCATATCTGCCATAACTGGATTAATCCTAAAACTGTGTTATTTGTTATTCAATGGTTCCATTTAAATACCCATCATTAACAGCATTTTAATATTTTGGTACTTGGCAACATCTACATATTGCTTCCTGTCAGACAGTTTAGCTGAATACATTTTCTAGAGCTATGTAAATGACTTGTGTCCTGAAAAAACTTGGAGGATGGTATATTTATTTAAATTTTTTGCATAGTAACCTTGATGAATCTGTGATAAAGTATTTAGAAGGAGCAAAACCCAAAAGAACTCCTACTTAATAAAATGGAAAATACAACCTGATATTTTTCAACACCTGAATGACTATAGAGTTGTACCATTTCTCCTCACCATCTTTGAGGAATCTACTTGCATAAGCCATACGTCAAGAATGGAAGATCACAAATGAAGAAGATGCTTTACCGTCTGTAAGCAGTAGCCCTCCAAAATGCATGAACTTCATTTTATATGCCACTCCCTTCTTGTTAAAAGAGCTCAGATGATGCAAGGTCACTTGCATTAATGCTTCAAACACAGAAAAACTTTAATCTATTCTCCTTCATAATTTGTTAATTTGGAATCAGCTATACTTATGTAAGAAAATGGAACCATGAAAAGGTAATTGTGCCCCAGACTCCTGGGTTTTCTGTTGCTAATTTAAGTCTTAAAAAAAAAAAAAGGCAGAAAATGAGGAAAAAAAAAATAATTAAAATTTATGGATCACTTAATTTTTTTATTCTAACACACTGCCATAGCTACTAGTGATAGAGATAGATCTGGCAGCATTTACAATCTTGCTCACTCTAGAAAAAATTTATCAGTGTTTCTCACTGTTGTGTTTATGCTATTTTGTTTCACCAGTATTGGCAAGAATTTTAAACAACATATCTGAAATGTAATTCTGTGCAAAAATCAGTGTATCCATGGCATACATACTTACTCTACCATACTTGCTCTAACTACAGACCCACCTTTTTCTCTTTAAGAAAACAAAACCCCAACATATTTACTTCCTACAACACTCTTAAAAGCTGTAGGGTTTTGTTGTTGTTGCTGTTTCCCAAGAAGTCTGAACAATGGGTTTCAGCTGGATCTTCTTAGAAGCAATAATTTAATGATGCCTGTAGATTTTATACAGGTCGTGTAGATTGTTGTACAGGTTGTGAAATCTGTAGATTTTCAGTTACTAACATGAATCCTCTTCTAGTAAGGCACAGACTGGTACATTGTAAGGTGTAATAAAATTGTGATGACTTAGACAGATGGTGGCAATAAACTTACTTTTGACTTTGGTATTATATCACTTTGCAATTCTATGATATTCCACCTGAACAACGGAAGACATTTCTCAGAATAACGATCTGGCTTCATAACCTATCTGTTTTGAATAGAAGAAGCATTAACATCAATAACATTTTACAGGAAAAGAAACTGACAGATTAAAAGGAATCAATCCCTAAAAATAGCTGGATACCTAGTCACATGCATGTGACAGAACCACTAGCAAGAATGGTTCAATCTGGAGTTTTACAAAGGCGCTTTTTTTTTTTTTTTTTTCCCCTGAAGTGAGTAGGGAAGTAATTATATTCTGATTTCATGGCTTCTAATTTCATCATTATATTTCAGGAATCTTTGGATCTGGTCACTAATGACATAGCCATGACCGTCTATGGACCATCACTTCATTAGCTATGACACACTGGGTTAGAAACTATATTTTTACATACCAGCATAATGCTATGTTATTCATCACCAATACAAAGATATTTATCTGTGATTTCCCTGAACACATGAAACCATATAGATTTCTATTGTTAAGATTTCAGAAATTCTAGAAAAGTTTCCCTTCTTATTCAGTTTAAGAAATAAATGTTTGACTTAGGCTGTTAGTGACTTTTACATATGTATTCATACTCACATAGACAAGTACCCATTAACTAGAACAATACAATTAACCTAACAAATTTGAATAAAAAAATCATTTCTTGCCATCCTATAGAACCAAGGTAATAAAGAATTGTTATTTTAGGCAGCCTCCAGGTTTCTTGGAGACAAAGGTCTGTATATCTGCATAGCCTTGTCTTTGTCATTGACATAACCTTGAGACCTGAGGAGGTTTAATATTAAATGAATTGGAAAAGATTAGGTGAATCACGTGTTAAGCATTCATTAACCCTCACCATGTTACAGGACCAGTTGGTGTAGTATAACTCAGTTGACCAGAAGCATTTTCATTTAAGTTATCTTAGTACCTTTAAAAACATTCAAACACATTCAGAAGTAAGGGCTTTTAGACAAGTGAACATACATTCTTTCATGATTGGTACTCTGTTCCAACACATTGTTACAAAACTACTCGGATAACAGAAAAAGTATTGGCACATTACATTTTAGCTGTCCAAACTACCTTGACAAAGATTTTGAGAAGGGAAACCCTTTGGTAAGAGATACTGCAAATGATAGAAATTAAGCAGCACTATTGGAGCATGGGCAATATGGTGAACAGAAAGAAATTTCATGGGATAATGCTATTATTGTGATTTTGCTTTATTTGAAAGGTGAAGTATTTATAACAGGCCTTGTTTGTCAGGAATATATACCTGTCTGCAAAAGCTCAGGGGTAAAAGCTCAGCATATAAGGTTTAGTATATCTAGCATTATTTCAGGACTTCTTTTAAATATGTTTTCTTCCTTTAAGAAAATAATTAGGCCCCTTTTCTAAGTATGCAAGATTAGATATTTATTGATTTTGAATGTTTTTCTCCCTCTCCTCATGCTCACCAGGCCGGGTGAAAAACGATTCTGTCTTAATTAGCTGGTAAGCTACTGACCTAATTGATTTTCAAAATAATTTTTACAATGGCTCAGATATTTTGAGCTGTCTCCAGATTGCAGTTTGTGTGAAAACAAACTCTACAACTCATGACTACATTAAATGAAATTTCCCTCTCTGTGGTTGGGTTCCCCCCCCCCCCCCCTTCTTGAATGAAACTATGGTACATTCCTACAATTATCTGTTACTGAGTTTGTACCTATGTCATTTTCTAACGTTTTTAAAACATTCAATTGCTGAGAAGATTGAATCAGACAGAGGGTACAGAAGATACTGGACACATCCGTTCAAATAGTCATGAGGAGTTAATCTATGAATGATCTCATCTTCCTTTTCTATGACACTATAAAAGTTAATATTCCCATGCAGCAGTCTGTGGAATGAATTCAGCCTGCTGCATACCACCACTATATCATCAAAGTATTTGCACAACACATCAGACCAACAGTTTCAAGAGTAATACACTTTCACAATATATATTACAACAGTCCTCTTTCTGTGATGGCATGTACTGCACTACTGCTGAGCACTTATCCACAGCCTAAGAGGCTCCTTCTCCTGCCAAAACCCAGCAACTTTCAAACAGAGATGAAAGGAAGATGTTACTGTGCTTTGTTCCTTAAAATACTACAATGCAGAGAAAAAAATAGAGTATTTGTTTCCTTCCTGTAAAATTATATATATGTGTGCGGATCTGTCACTGTTACAAAAAGTGATATATTGTTCCTAAAAATAGGTCAAATTGAACATTGCACTTCAGCCTGCATAGCTTAGATTCAGGTAGTTTTTTTTCCTAAAAATCAAGCCCATTGTTTCTCTCCTTCATAGATGCCAATCCACACTCCAACCTTTTTTGTAGAATAACATCTGCTGCACAAAATGGAATATAGATCAGCAGATCTCTGCACATTCAGTAAGCTGCGGGGATACTTTACAAATAGCAATTCACAGCTAAAGTTAAGAAAAAAAAAAATTACTGTCAATTAAAAAAGAGCTTTTATCTCTCTCCTTGCCAAGCTTCTTTTTTTCCTCTTTAAAGAACTCTAAATTTTATAAAACCAATACAGTTTTGTAACATTATGTAATGAATTTTCTTTGAAAGATCATTGTTGCATTTCTAATGCTTAATAATACTGTATGCTCAAATCATGTAGGGTAAATTCTACATTAAGGGTGATATTTGTTGCACAAAGAAATAATGTATGTACAGAAATCAGAAATCTTTTTGGGACCTAATTAATACGTCTGCTTCACATTTTTCTGGTGTGGAGAAGAAATTATAGACAATGTGTCCTTTTCAAGTGCCTTTGTCTGAAAGAACAAAGATCCATTGAGTAATATTCTTCACTTTTCCCTTCCTTTTTTTATCACCTTTTGCTTTCACTTTTTAGTGTAACATATTTTAAAAAATGAAATCACATAAATTTAAAAACAAAACAACAAATACAGAAGATTGTAAATCATTCTTATAATTTACCTGAAAAAGTTATTAATGGCTGGGATTGGGTATTACTTGCTTTAACTATTATGATCAAAACTGAGAATATCACACTTCTCTTGGAATTTTTATACATCAAATAACTAAATCAGAGAATCACATTTCTTACATAGTGTTTTTTTCTCCAATTTTTCTCCATGTAGAAAACACGTAACTCACGATGAAGACAATAAAAGTGAACCTGATACAAATTTAATAAACAATCCATTTTGAAATGAAGTTTCTAAAAAAAAAAACCTCTTACCTTTATGTGTATGTATATTCCTTATTGATATAATTCCGGATCTCTTACAATAATTTACAGATCTACCTATGCAACACCTCTACTAATTAGAAAAATATTACACATTTTATATATTTAAAACAGCATCAGTGATTGTATGCTGCAGATAGAAGTATTATGGATTCAAAAATATCTCCTGTGATGGCATATCAAAATATCTTCCTGAGATGGCATAAATGGAGAAGTAAATTAGGCTCCCTACCAGCTTAATGCAATGGTAAGCTGCTATGGAGACCATTTCAGCTGCCCAAGTAATATGATACCTATTCTGAAGATTGCGAGGCAGAGTAACAGACTTTTGTGTCAGACCTGTGTCAGACTCTGGGTGACAAGAAAACCTACTTTTAACTTACAGTAGCAAACAGACCCCAAAATATAGGCTCTCATGAACACACTCACCTGCAAGAACTACAGTTCTCAGAATTTCTTCATATCACTGCCTGCTTTGTTAGGACTGACATCTGCTTGTGGACCTATCTGAAAAGCAGTCATACATTTTAGTGAAAAACTGGAGAAAGTAATAAAAAAAAATTTAGCTCATTGCAAATATTCAATTGATAACTATGTTTTCAAATGTTTGCTGCTGCTTTGAACTGCAAGTGAAGTGCAAGTGATTTTATTAATCTGTGGAATATTGCTGTTTGATTCTGTCCTTTCTAATTTCGTCAGACTCACTCAAGTTTAGGTGTCCAGAAAGTTTGATCCAAAAAATTGAATTTGCACCATATAAAAAATAGTAAAGGAAGGGAAATATGGACTTTGAATTAATTAAAAAAAACCTAATCAACCATCACTGAAATACTTTTTGGTTACTGAAAGTATTTTTCTTGTCTGAGCTTACTAGATGTCTCTCTGCAGAGTATATGGGTGAATTGGACTTTCCACAATGGTATTTAAGTTGAGCAGTATATATAATTTAGTCTTGATGGAACCATAGCTGTTTTCAAACTGTACCCCTGCCCCTTCCTTCTTCACTTCCACTGATCAAACCTAGTAATTACCATACTATAGAAAGGATAGTCAAAAGGTATTTATTTTGCATGCACAGATGTCTCTAATCTCTCTAACAGTATTTACCAATATATGTACCTGACATCTTATGTTCTGAAGCATATTGTGGCTGCCACTTTTCTTGTTGGCTTTTTGTATATTTGGAAACGTCTTTTGTGCATGACTGCATCTCTTCATTAAAGATGTATCTGTATCACATTCCCTCCCCCAACTGCAATTATTTGGCCATTTTCTGCCACCTCATTTTTGACATAGGGGGCCCTGCTGTCCAAATGAAATTTTAATGAAAGCTTGAGGATGTGCTTGTGTACTGTCGAGTCCCACTGCCAGTCCTGTGACATGCAAAGGACAAAAGTCAAATACTCACAGTTAGTGGGAAAGTGTTGTGTTATTACTTTTTAAAAGGAACAAATGTTGGCATACGGTTTATGCTCTGCCAGCTGCACTTCACCCAGTACTTTTGTCATGCACATGACAAAAAAAATAGCTAGTAAAATGCCACACAGTAGATAAAAAGTTGTAGAAAATCAAAAAGCCAGCAAATCACTCTAAGTATTTATCATCAGCACCACGAAAAAAAATTAGCTACATTACCAAAAGGCCACAGATTCAGGATACAGTCTATCAACAGCTCTAGGTAGACAAGTAAACTGTGCAATGCTTCAATTATTACCTCTAAACTACTGGAAAGAATAGCTCAAGAAACCACACAGATACAGTATCTGGATATTAGCAAATACAAAATGGAAAACTAAATAATTATGTGGTAGATCCCAAAGATCCCAAGAGCATATTATTTACACAAAAGATATTCTGTAAGCTTGCAATGAATTTGCAATTCCTGTTAAGTTTAAAGCTGACACAAGCACAAAACACAAAACCAAACTGAATGTCTAATAATTATTAAATGCTGCTATAGTTGTAATGGCATAAGATTATAAATAAATTGTTTACAGGTGGAAAGTCTGGGCTTTTTTTTTTTTTGAGACCATCTGGTATAGAAGCACAGGTAGAGAGGGGCAGGGATGCACCAAAAAGACACGTTCTTGGACACAATCTCTAAATAAACTGAAGTCTTAACAGCAATATCAAAATGAACTGAACATCAATCCTTTCTTGCATTTTTTTTTTCTTATCAGGGTAATTATTTGCCATTCTAATAACTGACAAAAAAAGAAAAAAAAAATTATTTTTTTTTTCTTTTTTAAATTAAACTCAACCTACATCATATCTTGGCTGGCTCTTAAATATTAGATATGCATACTTTCAGGCTTCTAATTTTCACTTTATTTACATTTACAGAAACTAAGCCAAAATATCCCCTTTATTCCAGGAAAGAGTGGGTTAAAACTATATTTTCAAAAATACAAATATCTATTTAAATAAGATGTCTTCAAGAAGGTTTAAGGGGCTAAATTATGAAGCTTCCAAATATCAAACACCAGTTTAAGGTCTAATCCAACAAATTTCCACTTATATCAGTAATATTCCATACCCTGACGTTGTTCATGTTAAAAAGCCCTTTTGTGCAGCTAACTAGATATTCAAATGTTACATGTACATAAGGTATGCTCTGGAGCAGAGGTTCCACTTAGTTTCACCCAAAACTGCATACGTCAAGGCTATTCCATGGTGTGAACTGAAGAATGGTAAGCAGTAAAATTGGGGGGTGCCTCTCAAAAGTCATCTTGTGTTCTGAATTAAAATGGTAATGCCAAGACAGATGTTGAAGACCAAGATGACAGTTTTCTGCCAGAAGGAGCAGAGTGACAAACTTCAGATACTGATTGGAATCCCAAGTTGATGTTCCTTAGCCATTATCCATCCTATTTTTTCCCAGTAAATAATGTCTATAAGGCCTCTTAATTCAACCATAGGTTAATAATTTGTTAATGCAATGTAAAGGACTATTAGATTTTGGTTATTGGAATTATTGAAGGGTCTATACATACATGAATACATAGTCCTACTTCACTGCTTGATACAACTCCTTTCACAAAAGATGGAAGAGGGGCAGTTGAGCTAATGGATGCTTTTTAAACAAACTTTACAAATTTAAATTGAATGATGAAGTAGACACTAAGAAATGAAAAGGTTTTTTCAGTCTAGTTATTTGTCATCTTAAATCTTGACCATGGTATATTTGTCCTGTCTTTTGTCTAATCTTTCTTCTCCTCTTCACCTCTACTTAAGTCTAAAATAATAATTTTTTAGTTTTATTATCTTTGGTTCCATAAAAGCATTTCTGAATATTATTTTTCATATATGGTTCTTCTGTGAGTTGTACTGAAGACATTGCATCTAATCCAAAACTGCCTAAAATAAGTGGAAGATATGACATTTAGGACCTGAAGCAAAACTCAGCAAAACCTGTACTTGCCAAATCAAAATTACAGTGTCTTGCACAGTATCTTGTCTGAGAGTATCAATGAATAGAGAAGACTTTAAAGGAATTAATTTAGAGTTTATAAGGGGTTAAGAAAACCATAACCCTTTAATAAAAAGATTTAATCAAGTTTAAATCCTATTTATACAGTTCAATAGATCAAGCAGGATCTCACAAAAAGAACATGAAAGCTCTCCATAAAACATTTTATTTCCATAGCACACTTACAGCATCTCCTAATTCATAAATACTTTCCACTCATTCTTGATGAAAGGGAGATTAATATCAGTAGTGCCAAAGGTATTGTTTTGTTTAATTTTCCTGATAATGATAATATTTTCATTCCAAACTCAAAGCTTTAATGACATTTTGTGAAATAATAAATTGAATTAATTTCAGCAAGCCAGATTTTTCATAGAAGAGCTCTGGTCCTAAAATTTTAACCTTTGTATCTATAAAAGCTGGCAATTACATTGTAAGAATTCCTCAAGACATATTGACTGGATTACCTTCAATGTTTCATTTTACCTTTTCAAACAACTAAAAGTTTAAAATCTTTTCATTTAAGATATCATTAATTATATTGTCAAAACATATTCTTGTTTAGAAGCATTTTTAACAGTAAAAACATGGATTTATTAATTTATTTAGAAGTATAGCAACACTATCTGTTATGACTTTAATATTATGCTAGTTTTTCACAGCAGAGGATTTTTGTTGTTCAGCGTGTACTTTCTCCTGAAATGCAGCCCACAGAAATTACTCTCGTAGGGCTTTTATTTCTTCATCTTGAGGACTGTAAATTTAGATTCCATTACTAATTGCTTCCTTGTAATCAAAGAGTTGACATCTGGGGATTTTATAATCCTCAGGCTGCATTAAACAGAAGGATAGTTCTAAGGCAGTTTGTTGAAAGTTAACAGAAACCATTGTACAACTCCGCCTTGAGAGGAAATTCTGAACTGTTATCAGGCTTCTCTCAGTCATCTTAATATTAAATAATATGTAATTCAGAAGTGGGTTTTTTTTTTTAGTAATAGTCCTCCAAATTAATTACAGGAGAGCTGCCAAATTTTATAGTGGTAAATTTGGAATTATACAAAATTTAGAATTCTACACTTGAGTAAATTAATATTGCATTTTAGGAATACACTGCACCTACAGAAAGCTTTTTGTTAGAAGAGGTCAGATCTAGGAGACAATCATGTGGCTCAGATACAAGAGGAAAGATCAGAGTCATAAAATGTAAGTATGAATAGAAGTTACACTAACTCTGGTTAAGGTGATGGGTAAGAACAACTAGCATGCCCAAAACTAGAAAGGGCAGACCTGTGTTCCAGGTTCTTTCTACAAACAAAATCTACCAGGTGTGGATGTAGATGAATTTGAAATCTTCCCTAAAGAGATGTTATACAAACTTGAAGTCATCTAAGCCTTACCAGGATTCTGCTGTTGGCTTCTATTAACTGTACTAAATACACAGATTATCTCAATGTAAAACAGTGTCAGAGTCTGAAAGTAAGCTGTGCTAATTCATGAGGGCACAAACCGGTATCCTACCCAAATCAGTATGATAATTCAATTTTAATTTTAAAATTAATTA
>JANHGN010006855.1:0-23077 GCA_024605025.1 Megaceryle maxima | reverse complement strand
TTCAATTTTAATTCTAAAATTAATTATTTAATGAAATAGTTTTCATCAAATTTCATTGAGGTATTCATACACTATCTTCAAAATGTGCAAAATTAAGATGACCTACCTGACACACATCATTTAGCTGAAGAAGGGAAGTATAATAAAACCTACTGTTGGCTCCTTCAGTTGATAAAACAAATTATTTTGATCTCCAGATTCTTTAAATTGTCTTCTTTCATTTAAATAAAGCATAGCCATTTGGAAAGGAACACAAATAAAATCTCTGTGAATTTCCAATATGAATATGAGTGAACCACACTCTTACTCCCACCTCCATCTCCCATTGCAGCGTTACTGTAGCAAGAATTCTAGGGAAAAGACAAACACAGTCTCTTGATAGAAAATATTAACTATAACTGTTGCACTGATTATTACAGTATGCTATCATGGAACTGCATCCACAAGAATTTTATATATTGCTCTTGACCAAGCATTGGAATATCAAAGGATTTGGCATTAATAAAAACTCTTGTAACAAATCAGAAGAACTTCATAACAGAGGTGCTCATTTATTTTTCATTCCCATCTGTTTTAAAACACAAAATAGAGCAAATTACACTCACTAAGCAGTTTACACTCACAAATTACACTCACTAAGTCTCATTAGATGGAAATTACAAATAATCTACTTCTACATCTATTACAAAGAGGAACAGAGTGGGTCAATTAAAGTATATTAAAAAAAAACACCAAGTATTGATAAGAAGCTTTTACAAACCACACTGTTTAAAAGGCTAACACATCTATAAGATGCCACATAGAGGAAATAAAATCTAAGAGTTTAAATATGCAAGAAAAAATTTGCCTTTTTTTTTTTTTTTTCTCTTTATCAGATACATGGAATTTTTAGGAAACATACTTTACTTTCCTATTTTTCTAAAGAAAACATATTGAAAGAGTGATAGGTATCTCAAAAGATTTACACCTATAGAAATAACAGTCAAAAAAGGAAAACTAAGTTTCTAAAAAACAGAATAATAAAAATCCTGCAAATGAGATGTAAGCAAGTCAATGTTTAACTAGAATGAAAATCCACAGTCATCAGTCTTCTCATTGCACAGATATATCATATGACACATTCATACATCCATTATACTCATAAAATAAAACACAAACTTAGTTAAGATTTCTTGCTTATATATTCTCCATGAGAAAGGCTGTTTTATATAATTGTTCTTTGAGTTGTTCAAAGTCCAATTCATAATCTAATTTCCCATCCACTTGCACATATGGCCCTGTATTGGGTTTGACTAAGCTGAGTTAATTTTCCCCAAAGCAGCCCTCACAGTGCTGTGCTTTGCACTGAGAGCTGGAAAGGTGCTGAAAACACACCTGTGTTGTGGCCTCTGCTGAGTGGGGCTTGCACAGCACCAAAGGTGTTTATCTAACATTCCCCCCGCATTGGGATGGGGTGAACAAGATCTTGGGAGGTAACTGAGCCAGGACAACTGACCCAAACTGACCAAAGGGATATTCCATATATGATGTCAGCTGAACTATAAAAGGTAGTAAAAGGAGTGTAGGGTGGCCATTGGCTTGTCCTCTGAAGAAACCACTACATGTTTGAAGCCCTCCTTTCCCCAAGAAGGGCCTGATATTGCCTGCTGATGGGAAGTAGAGAATAAATCTTTTTTTTTCTTTTGCTTCTGGGTGCAGCATTGCTTTGTTTCTTAATTAAATTGCTTTTCTTTTAGACCACAATTTTCATCTGATTTTCTTCCCCCAGGTCCAGCTGAGAGGATGGGGTGAGGGCAGTGATAGAGCAACTCAGTGGGCATCTGGCATCCAGCCAAGGTCAAACCACCACAGGCTCTTTAGCTCAAGAACCTCTTTCCTGCCTCTGCTGGTACCTTTTAGATAGCTGTAGGCTGTACTCCTTTCACAGTTAGAACAGGCTTGTTAGAGCCTTAAACAGGCACTCCAGACCCTGAACTTCCTGGCAGTAAATGTTTTCTAAAACTGTTCAAATTTATTCATTTTCCTAGGTGATGGATGACCAGACTTGTCTTGTACATTAACATTTAAAATATACCAAAATACTGAAAATGCTAATCCAGTGCTTAAATGAAGATGAATGTTATCGCTGCTCTGGAATTATTCCCTTTGGTCAAATTATAGAGATCAAAGGATCACTTCTGCCCTTCCATAATTACACTTTTGTGATGAATAGTGGTTCTACTATCTCTTTTTCTTTTTTTTTTTTTTTTTAAACAAAGTAAAAGGTGTAACACGTAACCCACAGACAGGTAAACTGCTGAAATATAAACAGAAAGAGAGAAAAAGACTGGCAACCTGGTTTAGTAACTTGTAATTGATCTCAAAATAAGGGTGCATTTATGAGCTCGAGGTATAAATAAGAATATTTCAATAGCAGCTTCAAGATATTTCAAATGGTGTGAAATTTAAAAAATTCTTTGGTGTAGGTTATAGGTGAGTATGCATATATGTGTAGTCAAAAAATATGAGGATGTATCTTCACTGTTCAATAGAGAAGAAATTAGGTATCGTATGACATAATTCCAGAGACAATTGATATACTTAGAGCTGCCCTCCTTTTGTGCCCTGAGGATCTAAGCAATACACATACACACTCCTGAGTCCCCCAGGCATTCCCCACTCTGCATCCTGCCCTGCGTTTGCTGCAGATGCACACACCTCAGTGCTGTAATCCAGGGTTCAGAACGAAATTCAGTCCTGCACAGGCAGTACCTGCAGAAAATCATTGTGCATCAGTTCAGTAACACCTTGCTCTACTGCACAAGATTCAATGAAAGGCAAGGTGGACATAGGCACCACTATGCAGAGATACGCTTCACCTCTGTAGAGATGGTGATTCAGACTGGAGTCTTATTCTCATATTAGGAAAAAAAATTTAAAATTCTTCCTCCTCCTCCCAATCCTATAAAGGAGGGCATGATTTTCACATTCACAGAGAAGTCCAATATTTATTTTGCTGATGTAAATTGAAGATCAAAGAAGATACATGTTTACATCTTGGACACAAAAAAGATTCCCAGTAGGAAGAATGGACTGAAGTAATAAAGAAAAGAAGAGGTTAAAAAAAAATTTAGGTTTCACTCATAAATAAAAGAATAGCTTAAACAAGCAAAATTGCAACTGAGCATAGAAATAACAGTCCTCCTTTTCTGTAGTTACATAAAGTAAAAATTACTCAATTTCTAATACATATCATGGCTGCTTTTCTCTAAATCAGCTGTTACATGGGTATTGGCTAGTTTTAGCTCAGACAGAATATTCTGACATATTAAAAGTCACATGGGTAATGAGGAAAAGCGCTTGCTGTATAACATGTTCTCTGAAAATAAAATTACTTGGCTTCAGTGAGGTGAAATTAAAACATTAAGATAGGGCATAGAGGTACTTGAACTTCAGTTTGCTTTATTAGCCAACTGTTCCTGCTATTTGAAGCTCAACACTTTAGAGGTTTCTATGGGGAAAAATATTCCAAATTGGTTTATCTCTTTGCAACTGATGAATTGTTCAAAGTAGTTTCTCATCCAAGAGAAAAATAAATCACATAGTTCTGTTAGGTGGACGTTTCAGTTTTCATACAGTAAGGTCTTTCTGCAATTAAAATTTGTTTTAAATAAATTACAGGATATAGACAAGTGATACTCATATACTTTTGTATATGAGTATCTAGCATATAAAAGACAACATTAATCAGCAGGGACATGAAATTGAACACTGTTAGGTGGCTAACATGCATTGTGATCCAAACAATGCTGAGAGGATAATTAGGGAAGAACTTTCAAGTCATTTGCCAGAATGATTATTTTTATTTCTTATCGACTGTTTTCTGGCAAGCAAGGGCAACGTAAGAGATATGTAATTGCATCAGTAATTTCAAATGACTAATGGAAAAAACCACCAGTTTACTCTTCATGCTGTATCCACTGTTAAGCCAATTTATTCCTTTTCATAAATCAATTTGGTTTTTGGTGTAGGTGGAATCATTACAGCAGGTTCATATCCTCATACTTGGATTCACTGGCCATTAGGTTCACAGTCATACATTGCTGATTCACAGAGAGCTATTCATTGGTAAGCAGAGGTTGACATGAGAAAGCTGAGTTTTGTTAGAGGTGACTGAATAATCTAAAACTAATTATTGAATGCATATTTTTGGAGTGGTTGTCTTAAGTGTTTAATCCAATACTGCCATAATTATGGAGGGAGATGAGAGGGGATGGGACATGAACATGATGTGAGAAGGACAGACAACATCTGCTCAAGGTCTTCAGCAATGAAAGGATCATGAAATTCTGCAGACTTCAACATATAAAAATTACCTTGGAGTTTCTTCTCTGAACAATTCTCAGACTGGAACCTACTTATATATAAATTCATAGGAAAAAGTGCTTTTGTTATGTTTAGAGATATCTGTCTCTCCGTTAGGCCTACTGTTTCCATTTTGCAGTTGCTTATATTGTTGCTGGTAACACAGTAGTAAATAGAAAGCTTGTCCTTTAAAACCTGTTCATGACAAATTTTTGTAACTGAAGGTTGATTTCCCTCCTTCCCATGCTGAAGAGCTCAAATTGCAGTAGAATTAATAGTTATTCAGTGTTCTTCATTCCTTCCCCCTCCCTCATTATCCAAAGGTTAATTATGCTAGCTGCCATGTTGCTTTGGGACACACCAGCACGTGGGTGCAGAGCAAATACTGAGTGTCTGATTGCTCCCAATCCAATGGAAAATGAACTCTTCTCCCTGGTACCCATTTGATAACTATCAGAAGTGAGCCCTTTCTGAACATCTCTCTGATCTTTGTCTCTGAAGTTTTGTCTCTTCACATCAATTTTTTATGAACGAAAGCCCCTAAATAATAGCAGCTGAATTCAGATCAGCAATGTTGCCAACTACATACTCCATACTGTAGCAACCTGAAACACAAAATTACTTAGAGCACTTCTAGAAAGGGCTTTCATCACTAATTAAATGAAAGCTGCTGAATTGCACTGCTTCTTGCTATGAATGATAAATGCATGTGTGCATAAATAATAATCACTAATATTACAGGTGGGCATTTGTTAAACACAGTCTGACTGTCTTGATATCAAGAAAATTAAAACAGAGGTATTCTTCTAAGACCATTTCACTCATTAAAAGAAAAAGCAATATAATTTCTTCTTCAATATTTTTCTGCAGTGGGAAATTTCTTTTTAGTGACTAGCCTTATACAGCTCCTTGCCAATTAATGAACTCCTAGGTTTAGCCCTCAAATTTAAAGCCAGATAACTTGCCAATAGTGACTTTGGTTGGCACAAAAACCATAAATTGTGTTTCTACAGGGGCTGTCATTTTTGTGTGTGTGTGTGTGGAGCAGATACGACATGTATTCCAGTCCAGTCCATTTTAGATAGTCCATTTGTGCATCAGCTTTTAGCTAACTCTATAAGAATGACAGAGACTGTACACAATCTAACAAATCCTATGAAATGAAATCTGGGTCTAACATCTAACAAATCTTTCTGCTTTGATTCAGGTATCTATCAAGGAAAACCACACTGCTAATCCATATGCCAGTTCTTTGGGACAAAGATTATAAATTGATCTGCACATCAGCCAGTTCTAGTAAAGTTATGTTTCCCTCATAGGTTCTTAATCAGCTCAAATGGTGTGTCTAAGCTCATCAGAAGGTATCCTCACATAAGGATCATTTAGGCACCGTGAAATTTATGAAAACACCTATACGTGCTATTTGGAAAGCAGCCATTTTATCTACTGAAGAACATTCTAACTTTTGTCATTTACTGAGACAAATGTGGTTTATTACGAGGTTCGATGATCAGAAGGAAGATTTACCTATCCTGCAGGTTAAGAGATGGGTCTGTCCTGCAAGAGACTGAAGATCCAATCTCTACGCATAATTCAGGGGAAACTATATCAAACCCAGCACTCAGTGAAACAGTACTCAAATCTTTACCTCCTACATCTCACTCCAGTGTCGTAATTATCTGTGAACACACAGAAACCTAAGTTTTGATCCAAAGCATCATATAAACTCCACATCTACAAACTGTTATTGTTTTTTTACAGAAAACAAAAACACTAACTCAAACCAAGATTGTCATTAAATGGAATTGACCTCTGTTAAACTCATTCCAGACATTATTGATTTTCTCAAGATAAAAAGCATCTGAACATCTACAGTAGAAAAGGATTATAACTAATAAGACTTAAAACTTACTTTGTATTCCTTTTTTCATCTGGCTGATCAATGCAAGGCAAATTTCACTCTAATCAGCCCATGCAGTTAGCATACTATATGGAATATAAAATGTCTGCTGAAGAAAATGAAGGAAAAAAAAAACCCACTAAAATAAAAACAACCAAACAGACAACCCTCAAACAAACAATAAAAACCAACTATCTGTAATAGTGACTTAAGAAAAATATCATGCTAAGACATGCCCTTCATATAAATCTTAGTGATGATGACTGGCTGGTTTTGGCTGGGATAGAGTTAGTTTTCTTCAAAGCTGCTAGTATGTGGCTAGGCTTTGGATTTGTGCTGGCAACAGTGTTGATAATTCACAGAATGGTTTGGGTTGGAAAGGACCTTTCAAGGTCAGAGGAGGGATATCTACAACCAAAGCAGGTTACCCAGAGCCCTGACCAGCCTCACCTGGAATAGTTCCAGGGATGGGGCATCTGCCATCTCTCTGTACAACCTGGGCTAAGGTCTCACAACCCTCAGTGTAAAAAATGTCTTCCTTCTCTCTAATCTAAATCTCCCTCTTTTTATTTAAAAGCATCACCCCTTGTCTTATCACAACAGACCCTGATAAAAAGTCTGTCCCCATCTTTCTGACAGGTCCCTTTAAGTACTGAAAGGCCACAATAAGGTCTCTCTAGACCATGTCACTAAGCACTACATTCAATCTTTCCTTAAACACCTCTAGGGATGGCAACTGCACCACCTCCCTGGGCAGTCCATTCCAGTGTCTAATCACCCTTTCTCTGAGGAATTCCTTCCTAAGATCCAACCTAAACCTGCCCTGGTGCAGCTTCAGGCCATGTACTCTCATCCTGTCACTAGTTGCCTGGGAGAAGAGCCCGACCACCAGCCCAACTGTGATAAGGTCCCCCCCTAAGCCTCCTCTTCTCCAAGCTGAACAACCCCATCTCCCTCAGCCTCTCCTCCTAAGACTTGCCCTCCAGTCCCTTCAACAGCCCCATTGCTCTCCTCTGGACCTGCTCCAGCACCAAAATATCCTTCTTGAAGTGAGGGCCCCAGAACTGCACACAGTACTTGAGGTGAGGCCTCACCAGTGCTGAGTACGGGGGAATTCAGCAATGTTTTAGTTACTTCGGAGCAGTGCTGACACAGAGTCAAGGCTTTTTCTGCTTCTCACATCAGCCCAGCAGTGAGTGGGCTGGGGGTGCACAAGAAGTTGGGAGGGGACACAGCTGGGACAGCTGATCCCAAATGACGAAAGGAATATTCCAGACCATGTGACATCATGCTCAGCTTATAAAGCTGAGGCAAAAAGAAGGAGGGGGGGAGAAGAGCATTTGGAGTTAGGGTGTTTTGTTTTCCCAAGTGACTGTAAACATGTGATAGAGCCTGGCTTTCCTGGGGATGGCTGAACACCTGCCTGCCCATGGGAAGTGGTGAATTTATTCACTGTTTTTATTTACTTGCCTGGCTTTTGCTTTACCTATTAAAATGTCTTTACGTCAGCTCATAAGGTTTCTCATTTTTACCCTTCTGACTCTCAACCCCATCCTTCTGGTGGGGAGTGAGCAGCAGCTTGGGTAGGGCTTAGTTGCCAGCTGGGGTTAGACCACAACAATGACAAAAGAAATCACGGTCGCACTGTTTAGAAAACACTAGAGGTCCACAGATGTTTTTGCTGCAGGGCTCCCTAGCTTTTGTCATGAGGCATTACAACTGGAACACCAATACACAAAACAGGAAAAAAAAGGAAAGAAAAAAAGCTAGATAATAAGGTAAACAAACAAAACCATGAAAAGAACACAAAAACAAAACCCTAGGTGACAAGTGAATTAATCAGAAGCCATCTGAAAAATTCCACATGCCTGCTTGAGAAGTAATTTGAAAAATCTTCATGCAAGATATATTTTTCTATGTGCTTAGGGTGACTCTTAATAAAATATGGCTAATATACATGCAGACAATTTTTTTCCTTAACATCACTAAGACTAAATCTCTGTGTGTCTGCATTTTCCCCATCCAAAAAAATGGTATTAAGAAACTACAACATAATTGTGTCTATTTTTTTGTAGTTCTCAAAGGACACAGGCATGTTTTTCACTAGTTTTGCATCATTTTCCTTTATAGAAAATCTGTTGCTGGAGTGGAGTTCTGTTACCAGATCAACACTCCTGTGTCCTCTGACTTAAAAGAACCACTCTGCATTGTGGGAAATACTCCAGCCTTGGATACTGCTATGATTATAGTCAGCAGGGGTAGGACTAGAGCTCAATAAAACCTTACAACCACTCCCAAGTTACATGAATAACAACACAATATTAACTAAATTCTTATAATCCTCCAATGTCTTCTCCTTGCTGCTATCACCTGACATTTTAGATTACAGAAGTTATCTAAATCGGTCACTATCACTATCCCCTAAGTTAGTCACTCCAAATTGATGAAGTCTGATTTATCGGTAGTACTGAGGCTGCTCTAAAGTTCAAACAGGAAGGTGAACAGCTGCAACACTAACAAGTACTTTACAAGCAAATAGAGTAATATTTGTGTATGGTCTACATTATAACCTTTGCCTTTATCAGAGAAAACAACTGCAAAAAGAATCCTGGCAACACACATTTTAGAGGCACAGATCAGCAAACCTATTACCAATCCATCAATTGATCAGAGCTAGTCTTGGGAGTAGTTTGCTCTTGGAAATGAAGGCCTATGCAGATGGTATGCACATTCATGACTTGCAGAGCATCTGCACAGAATAGATAATTAGATAAGTAGAAGACAAGAACACAGTAACTAACTTGAAGACTAGAATAGGAAAATGCATACAGAAATTAAGTTATTTACTGTTTTACTTCTATATGAACTAAAATATTAAATGATGTATAGTCTGCATTTGTTTAAGAAGACAGAGGGGAAAGGGGGGAGGTAGAAGCAGTTGCTGGCCTCCATTCATCACATGGACAGCTCTCAAAACAATTTTAAATTAGAACAGTAAATGAAGTGCTGTATATTGGTTCTGATTTAAATAACTTTCAGTTGGGTTTGGCTCTGAATAGAAGACATCTCTTAAATTTACTAAAGAACAATGATTCAATGGTTAAAGTCTTTTTCAGGGGAAAATATGAAATTCAAAGTTTGGATAATACTAGAAGAAAATTCAAGTTAAGCTATAAAAATGGATAGCTGAGATGCTGACCCACCTTTTCTCTATAGTAGCTGCATGCTAGAAAGACATAAACAAGGCCTAGTGGTTTTAATGTTTATCAGCCTGCAATAGATTAATTTATATTTGAATGACTTTCTCATTTTTATATATTACTACAGTATCCTCTCTTCTACATATAAGAAATGTAGAAATTTTCTAAAATGTTATTTTATATCTCAGTTTAGTTGTAATGATTGTCTGCACATAACATCCTTGGCCTTTAAATGCTAAAAATAACCCAATTTAAGCAATTTTGGTATGGCTACTTAATTAGCTAAGTAAAAGTTAAAAACACCTATAAACACTAAATAAGGCTCCCCCAACAAGCAGTATTTTCAGACAGATGGTTTCACTCTCAAGCAGGGGTAAGATGCTGCACTCACAGACTGGAAGGAATATAACCCAATTGTTTGGTTTGGCAGCTTCATGTAATGCTGGGCACATAGGTGGAGTACTGACGTTTCTGTCAGGGAACCCTCCTCCTGCCCTGTGGTTCAGGGAAGACTTGTCCTACAGAAGAGAGGGCTCATCAGTGCAGCTATGCCATACCATGCCATGTCACACCACACCACCAGGACTGCCCCACACAGTTGGTGCAGATGTCATCAGGGTGGTCACCAGCCCATCAGACAGAAAGAGCTTCCACTATGCAGCTGTGAACAGAAAGCAACTATTTTTAAGGATCTCTACGCAGTCTGTCAGCAGTGCAAAAGTCTCATAGTCTGACTCCTTGCCCTGCTAAACGAGAATAATCCTCATCTGCCAATGTGTACTGACAAGTTAAACCAGGACCAGTACTATCTTGTTCTGTCCCTTAATTTGCGATAAGTTTACAAGATTATGAGAAATTATTTGGGTTGGTTTGGGGTTTTTTTGAGCAAGAAGAAGAATACAGGACTAGAAAGCCTTCAGGAAAAGAGTCTGCCCACTTGCTTTGGTAGCCAGCAGGACCATGACATAAATGTTTTTTCCATCCCTAGCACCAAGAAAACATGCATCCAAACACACCAGAGCGAAGGGTAGGCTGTGCAGTTTACTGCTACCAGTCCAGGGACACTGTTACATACTGTCTGCCTATAGACTCACTGCCACTATTACAGATGTATATAAATTTTATGCATAAACACAAACTTGGCAGCATAGTAACAATCACTTGAGTTATCCCTGAGGTCACAAAGGCCCCGTTTTAGAAATAACAGGTATTGTTTTGATCCTTCCCATTGCCTATATAAATCTTCCACAACTAGGTACAATTGCAAATAAACTATCTTGATTAGCGATTAATGCTTTCCATTGTAGTCTATTAGTAAGATTTTACTTTCAACCACATAGGAATGAAAAGTGTCTGTTAAATCCATTCAGAAAACATACAGAACAAAGGAAAAACTGACACACATGCTAGATTTCTTTAAAGATCATAGTTTTAAATTAATTTCTACACAGACTAATTAACAGATTTACTTACAAATTGCCATAAAATTCATCATGCGTTTAGCATAAATTTTGCCAGTACTTTACAACATTTTTCTTATACAAGTGTTCTATTCAAAAATGCCTACAAGTTATGAACAATGGGTCCCTCCTTGATTTAAAACTCTAAAAACACTCCAAAAAAGCCCATTTACTAGCTAATTTCTTTCTATATTCATAGTTTCTTTTGTAATATGACATTGAAAGTGTTTTCTGATATATATACAACATTAAAAACTAGCAAATTAAGTCTGCAGCCATTCCCTAATCATGACTGTAATTTATTTTCTGCTAAATTTACCCCTTCTGGTATAGCAATTTGAAAAGATGCTTAACTATCTTGGACATGACTGCCATTTTTATGATTTCCTTACGCCCAGTTTCTAACAAAGATTATTACGCATGCTTGCTTACATTTGAGCACTTCATTAGACAACTAAAGGGCCATTGGGACTCTCACATCACTAAAATTAAGCACATTCATAGGTCTTTTCAGGATCAGGGCTTGAATATTTAGATCACAATGTGATTTTTATGGTTTGGGGTTTTTTTATGGTTTTATGGTTTTAAACATACCATTCATAGATCATATATACTGCTAAAGCAGAGGCAAGATTAGGCAAACTAATTTATTCAGGACTCTATTTCAGTGATTTGATTTTAACACAAAATATGCTGACTTGTGTGAGTTGTTATAGCAATCTGGCAGACTAGATGATATAGAAGGCATTTTGTTTTTAATAAAGGCCTGAAATTCTATTCAATTTTGAACTCTAAACTAATTGTACTGTAACTATAGATTATCAGATAAGGATTGTGCAGAAATTTATACATTTCTCAAGATTTCAACACAAGGATTTCTTTGCTGTTTTCTTTTTTAATGCTCAATGGCTTATTTTGAAAGCATATTATCTTGTCCTTTCTAAAGTAGCAGCACATACTTGAAAATTAATCTTTAGAGTGCTAGTATTCAGAAATTAAGCTGATCATTGACAACATTCCTATAACTTTCATTATTTCCATGTATCCTCCACCCCAGATGTAATTATAAATTAAATAATTTTCCCCGTTCCTCAACTGATTATATAAATACTCTATGCCTATGTACAATACATATTTAGTATAATCTCAACATAAACCCTATACCACATCTTGAAACGGAAAAACAAGCATCATTTTTCCCTATTAATAATAGCAAATCATCAATATTTACTTAATAATGTAAGAAAATATCACTGGTGAATTGGAGGTACTATAACCTACACCAAGCATGATAATGAAAACATGCTCACATATCAAAAAAACATAGTAAGTAATATCTTTCCTTTTTGTGGAAAGGATGAAATCAAAGAGCCTGTACCTTTTACTTTTTACCAGACACAATCTGAAAAGCTGAAGAGCAAAATGGGAAAAAAAGAAAAATAAAAAGGAACTGAATATCAGAAGAGAAATCTTCTCATGATAGTTCCATTTGCAAAGTGCTTCAGAGTTCAGGAATACTTTATGCTTTATCAGTACAACTTACTAATAAAGTAGGGTCAGGTCATCCACTCCTGAACTCACATTAACTTCTGGGAAAACAAACCACTTTATAAACACACTTACTTTTACACATAGTTTAGAATATTATACTGGATAAGAAAAAGAGAGGAAAAAGATTGGGTGGTACTGTAATTTACAGATTATATTATTCTGAATACACAGCCATCAATGGAATTGAAAGCAATCATACTTGCTTTCAATGTTGATGTTTACAAAGGCTGTCTTAACAGATCAGTATAGTTTTGATAGGTAATTTCATCTAAATTTTGTGCTTGCTTAAAATAGTTTTGATGCAGCTTGTATTCTAGTGCATCTGAGTAAACACGTCTGGAACTTTAAATTTTTCTGGAAGTAGAAAGCATACTCATCCAGAACTTATTTAAAAGGAAATTAAAGATGTAGTTAGCCTTTTCTTCATACTAGAAGAGGCCCTTCTTTATGCTTCATCAGCTGTTAAGTTAAACATTTGATGCTAACCGATAACAGTATTGTAGAATCCAAGGCTATTTAAACAAATGCGATTATCTTCTTATATATGGATTTCAGGCATGCTTCTATTTTTGTGTCTTTTCTACACTATGTTCTTGCCTTTCATGGTGGATTGAAGTCTAGTGAAAAGGTGGCTAGAAACTCTCCAATAAAGAATTATGAAAGTGGACAAAATAGTTTTAAGCAGATAAAGAGTACAAAAAGGCAAAAATATCTAAAAAGTAATGAGGATAGATTATGTTTATTATGCCAAAAGTACAGTTTGGTTCACAATGCTTGCTACATACAATCTTAACTTGGTTAGATTATTAAGATTTACTAGCTTTAATAAGTGTTTAAATTGTACCAATATTTTTTATTAGCAGTAGGCAGAACATTTCTAGACACCCCATGCTGATGACTATGCATATGTTTTCTGTTTGTTTTCTTCTTTCTCCTCCTCTCACACTTCCCCCACAATTCAGCCTGAAAGAAACACGTTTGTAGGCAGTGACCCACTTACTCCATTTGTGATGCTATTGCAAAACTACCATAATAGAGAACACACTGACAAAGCACACAACTCCAATTTAGTGAAAGAAAATATGAATGTACTTAGGGAACAACATTACTGTGTCAAACACCTTTTTAAACACCTTTTTTGTTGACTTCTACTAGCTTTCTAATTGTGCAGAGGATATTCTTAATAAAACTTTTCCAAAACCTGAGCACCCAAACCAGTTATGCTCATAGCTCTTGCTCTCTAGATATTCTCCATTAACAGTTTCCCTCAAGCCAGGTTTTGACTTTTTAAAAAACTCAAGTCCTCCCCTTCTTCCAGGGTAGGATGTATAATTCCAAATTCACCAAAAACAACACACAGGTGTGTTTTCCCTTTGATTCCATTAAGGATTCTCAAATATCAGTAGCATATGTATATCAGATCATTGTATGAGACATTTCCCAATAAAATATTCAAATCTATTTATTTTGCAGCATTAGCAAAGTTATCCTATGGCAACTCATGCCTTTTCCAGGAAATGGGCTGTACATTCTTAAGGATGCAAAAGTGGATATACAAATTACAAATACTCTTTTCTGACACCAGAGCTATGACCAGAGCTAAATGATCAGTACCAAAAGAGCGAAAAAACATAAATTCTTCCTTCAGTTTCTTAATGAACTTGCTTTAGCTGAGCTACATGTTGATCATGTTTGCTTTTGCATGACTGAATTTTACCAGCTTTTCCCTGGGTTTATCAGGCAATTTAAACACTGCAGAAGCAGTCACAGTTTGACCAGGAGATTACATGCATAAATATTACCTGTATGTTTGTCTAATCAGAGAACAGAAAGAGCATTATGTATTACAATCTATCAAATCTATTTTAAGTGGATAACTCTTAAGCCAAATACTTAGGTAACAATTATCAACTAATGATATTTTATAAATTTTATGAAAAGCGGAAGAAATTATGATACAACAGAATAACCTTGAAAAGTACAAAGATTACAAGGACTGCTGAGAATATACTATCCCAAAAGATAGAAATCAATCAGTAAAATAAACACTTCTTGGATTAAAAGTATTAGTCCCATTGAAATGATTAAATGAGCTAGATTAAAGATTAGATGATTTAAAATCTTCCCCCTCCTACTACCACAACTCCAGTACTATTTAGAACTGAAGTAAAGCATTTTAAACCACTGAAGTTTCTTCCTCAACAAGGGTATATGCTACTGTGCACAGGCTTGCTGCTGGAAACCAACAATGGCAGTGATTTCAGATAAGAACAGCCATCCTAACCTTCCCACAGTATAGCATTTTCTCATTACAGTCTTATGCATACAAGTTAACTACTTTAATTAGGTAAGTACATGGAAATAATGGCGTGTAATTAAATACAATGGCTAATTACAGCTCTATAACTAATAACTGTGATTCTGAATAAATATGGTGTTTGGCATAAATACTTAGAAAGCATGAGAAAAACAAAGTTCAGTCACTCATCTTGCATATGGATTGAGCCTGTATTCATGTATTTAGTTTTCAGAGAATGTGACTATTAATCTTAGATGTTTTAAATACTTTTGCACATACAGTACTTTACAGTGTATATAAAGAGGTTTTACTGTTGAAAGTAGCATTTAACAGATAATGAGCTTGATCTGATCTAAAATCTACCAAACCAGAAAAATATTACCTCTGACCCATTTTCCATGTCATAGAAAACATCAAAAGCTGAGTTATTTTGTGCTAATTGTTGCATGCGGGAACAATACCATTTCATTTAAGAGTAGTGTGCGATCATGATCCTATCATACTGAAATAAATTTTAGCTCAGCCCTTTGTTGCCAACTATTTCCTTGACCATTTTCAATTTGGATGTACAGATTATTCAGTCCTAGAAAATAATTCTTAATTATCACCATTATAAAAACAGATTTAAAAAGGAATGGTGATTACACACCATCTGGAAATGTACTCAAGCTGTCAAAAGAATCTGTGAATAGCTGCAGTATACAGTATTCAAATTTCAGCAGGAAATCAGATTTGGTCAAGAGGGAAGAAATTATTCAGATTCATGCATTTTTTAAAATGTGTTTGGTATATAAAGTGAAGTCCAAAGATAATGAGAAACAATATTAAAGATATTTTAATAGGATGCACATTAATTTGATACACAGTTTAAAATTTACGCACCCAAAGAAATAAATGAATCAGTTCTAAAATAGTATTCACAAAATGACAAAACTGTGAAAAGTACATCACAGATATGCAAGAAGAAGGGAGAAAGGAAGGAAAAGGAACTTTAAAAAAAATAAAAGGAAAATAATAAATTAAAAATTAAAAGCCCTCTTTCCCCCTGTCTCCTAAGGCACAGATGAAAAAGGAAACAGAGTATCACCAACTTCTCTGAGCAATTAAAGATCCAGAGAGTTCCACTGCAAATACCCAGACCCTGCCAGGATCTGTTGAGGTACGCTGTGCTCAGTGTATCCAGGCAACAAGGTCTTTGGAAACCCCTGGTGGGGACAAAACTGGTATTAAGCAGTCTTCCATGTCTAACAACCTGGCACAGCTTCTATTAGTGCAGATAAAAACACAATTAAGCACATTCGTTTGCCCACTAATATACAGCAAGGAAAAGAAAACAAAGTTCATCCTTGCTGCTGGTATTTGGTGTATGCAAGCTGTAAATAATGGGCAAACACATAAACTCTGTCCTGGAGGGTTAAAAAAAAAAAAAAATTGGAAAAAAGTTCTACTCAAGCGCCTAATCAGAAAGGCACATTGTGTACAGAAGTGTTTTAGTAGCAAAAGATGCAAATATAACAGAAGATACAAAATCAGGTTTCAGCAGAGAGGACAGGGATCTGGGCAGAAGCCAGTGTGGGCTACTGAGCAGGGAAAGCACAATATGGAGAATTAAACCTGCCCAGGCTGCTGAAACTTGAGCATTTGTAGGATTACACTGCCATGAGACAAAGCAACCGGCAAAATTTGTGTTGGTCCTTCATTCTGAATGCAATTGAGTCTAGAGAAGCATATATCTAAGTCATGCTCATTATCTCTTATTGCAACAAAATGATATTTTTAAGGAAAGAAACTGATGAATAGTAGATGGAGGTCATAAAGTATCACCACCTTCCTCAGACACAGAAATAGGTATAACTGTTACATGCTGCTACACTTATGTATTCATCTGAGCTTATTAAGGAAACCTAGATATGGATTTGCTAGTTTCTGCAGTGTGTTCATGAAGTTGGATGAAAATTGAAACAAGTTACAGCAGAAGATATTCCAAATCTTCATACAATTGCCACACTGAGCTCTCTCATTCCAATCATGTGAACAAAGCACAGTAAAGTGTGATTCATGAATAGCTTGGATCTTCTCACAATTTTATTTATTTTATTTCTTTTAAAATTTTCTTTTATTGATACACTTCCCAACATTTTCCCATTTCTCCTCTGTATCTGTGCTCAGGATACTCACTGTATTTTTCTTCCCTGTCAGAATTTTTACTTCTTGAACAAGATTTCCCAAGGCCTATCCAATTAAACAGACAGCCAGGAAAGCCATAGACTCATCAAGCTGTAAAAGTAAACCCCTCTGCAAGTAACAAAATCTGAGCCTCGGAGTATTTAAGGCACGGCTCAGAAAGCACACACACAAACCCCACTTCATACTGTCTCGTGAGGCCCCCAAAGGAAATTGGAACAGATGGTTAAAACTATATATTTTTTCTGCTTAGTTTCTGTAAGGCGACTTGAAGAAGAGCATGCTGTTGTAAATTCAGAGTACAGCTGTAGCACACAAATGACTATGTTGCTCAGCAGAGGGTTTAGTGGTTAAGCAACCACAAGGTTCATGCTGTGCTGTCTGGTCCAGCCTTGGCTTGGGTGATACAACACTGCAGATGCTCCATGGAGCAGCACCATGCATCAGCTGACAGATGCCAAAGGACAAGTATGCCTCTCAGGACACTATCTGACACCATGAACCCTCTTTCATCAATTCAGTTAACCTGTTTGCAAGTATTGTGCACCAAGAAAACCCCAAATGTGATGAGAGGACATGCAGCCTGTACCAGAAGCTGTCACTTATAATATCCCAGATAGTTGAGGCCAGAGCTTGCCCATGCTGCCCCATAATAGGCTGCATGCCAGGGACTGTTAAGGTTTAGGCAAAGGAGCAAGGTCCCTCCCCACCCTTCTGCTCATGTTCCTTCAGGTGACTGCTTTGCATCATGTGGGAGATAGAACTCAAGCTCAGACCCAAGTGAGGACAGGATTTCAATCTCTGCATATTGTTGCATGAAGCTTTTGCAGGCTAAGAATATTTCTTACCCCTCAAAATGGATTAAGCTAATGTAAAAGTCATTTTTCATTGTTTTAAGATTTATATTCAACAGATAACACTACAACCCTGGAGAAAAATAGGTGTGTCACAGTTTAGGGTCAGGGCATATATAACAGATGCTCTCTGTTAACCCCCACTCTCTCCCCAGAAGAGGGAGAGAAATGGAATAAGGGAGAGAGACATGGATTAGAAAAGGAAACTAGAACAGCTTTAATGGAAATAAAATAATTAAAATGGAATATATACAATTATATATAAAACCAGTATCAAATCCAACCCCCCTGATGGTAATTACATCACCGTCACCACTGATACTATGGAGCAGGCACAGGGGAAGTCCCAGGCTGGGCCCAGCAGCAGATGGGAACTGTGTTCAGGAGCTGGATTCTGGTACTAGATTCAGGAACACACAGATTAGGATTGAAGGCAGAATTGACAGAGTCCTCCTTGGATGATGGCCATTGAAAAAATGAAGAAGCAGCCAGAAAAAGACCCAAGCATGAAAGAGAACCCCGTGATCCCTCTGCTTTATACTTAATGACATATATGGGATGGAATGCTTCATTGGTCAGTTTAGAGTCACCAGTCCCATCTCCTCTTTCCTGCAGGTGAGGCCTTTACTTGCTGTACCCCCCAATGTGGTACACAAGATCCAGCAGTGGCCTTGGTCTGCACATCAATCCTTGATACTAACTCTAAACATGGGGTGTTATCCCTGCTAGAAGCAGACACTGTCTGTGAAAACAGGCTGCTAACTTCAGAAAGCAC
Source organism: Megaceryle maxima (assembly GCA_024605025.1). Lineage (NCBI taxonomy): Eukaryota > Metazoa > Chordata > Aves > Coraciiformes > Cerylidae > Megaceryle > Megaceryle maxima. The sequence continues at coordinate 4,510 of JANHGN010006855.1, read as the reverse complement.
AGTGAGCTAGAAGAACTGAGCTGAAAAGCAAAATCACTGAACAGAATAGTTTGTTCTCACTCAATATAGGACAAGGTGTTAGACCCCTTCATAAGATGGCTCTTCCCCAACAAGTCTGAAAAAACAAACATATATTTTCATTTTCTTATTGAAAATACTCACTTTTCAATAACAACTGAAAATATTTTTACAGTTCTTTGAACACTCTGAGTGACCTTCAAAGCTGGTTTTCAAATTTATCTCAAATTTCATTGCTTAGGTTGAAAATATTTTTAGAGTAAAAAGCATGCATTAGGAATTAAAATACAATGCAAGTTATGAGCTCTCAGTATGCATTAAAATACACAAGTTCAATGGTATTTGGGGAAAAAAAAAAAAAGGATGTCTGGAGAATGAGTTGTTTAATCACAAAATAATTTATATCTCAATATTTCTTGTTACACGCCTCTAAGCCTTTCCATGGACTATCAAATTCCTTCCCCCTAACTGCAGAAAGTACTCTAGTTATATAGTCTGTACTTATGTTACTATTAAATTTCCTGAAGTACAGGTATTTTAAGTCATCTGCTAATTTCTAACAGAATTTATCACTTGTTTAAAAAAAAAAAAAAAAAAAAAAAAGAGAGAGAAAAAAAAAAAAAGAGACACTAGAGGATTTGAGAAAGGAAGCATGTTCCATAATTAACAAACTAATACTTGTACGGATTCATCCAAGTATCTTAGCTTGGATGTAATGATATCAGTTCAGGTCTGGTGACAGTAGACATCAACTATTCCTCATCATACTGCCTCCAAAAGCACATCATCTCCTTCTGCAATAAATCCTCAGATATCACCCAGGGTTTGTCTCCTGTGATGTCAATATTCAAACATATCAGACTAAGGGAGGGACCAAGAGTGACAACACATTAGACAATGTAAGCTTTTCTGACAAACTCCATTGTCAACATTAAAAAAAATAGAATTTAAGACAAAACTAGCCAAAGAAATAATGCCCACCAAACACCTCCTCAAATATAAAAAATGTTACAGGTTTCATTATTTTGTCTGACACTGAAGCCTTACAAGGATGTGTGTCTATAATCTCAGAAATAAAATAAAAATAACTGCAAATAAGTTGATTCATTCAGATTCTTATTCTTCAATTTTTTGACCACAGGAAACAGTGTATAGTCATCCAGAGACTGTCACCTAACCCCAAATGTTTAATGGTATTACCGTAGGTGATTTTTTTACTTCCTAAAACTATATCATTCTTCTGTCTCCATGTTAGAAAAGTACAGATTTAACATTAATTTTATTTACAAAATTCCACTCTAATGCACACATCTTTTTTCTACAGTATTCCCACTACAATACTTAACATGGCTGAAGTTGAAAAGCAAGCAACATAACTCCAAAGGAAAAAGCCATTAACCTGACTCAAAAGACAGTTATCACATCCTTTCTGGTAGGCAATGTTTCTTGTCATTTCCCCTGGTATCTGTCAGCTCCACCCTTGCTAGCCCAGGAACAACAATCTTGGATTGACCTTGGAGGTGGGTGGGTTTGTTTCTAGTTTTTAATTCTTTATCAGTGTGACTAAAAAAAAATATTAAATGCTACTCTTTCAAACCTCAGTAGCCACAGTATCAGATTTAACAATGACTCTTTAAATACTTTTTCATTTATCTATGTACCTATTAAAATATTTTTCAAAATAAGAAAGTTGCCTAGCATGCATATAATAAAAGGTATCAATTATTTAGAATGTCTAGCAAAGTTAATTTCAGATAAATACAGTAAATAAAGTTTATAATAGTTTCCTCTGAATAAATGCATGTTGTAAAACAGTGCAAACCTAGCAGTGTTGTAGGCATTGCTTCTCATTATAAATGTGAAACACCCTGGTTCTTTTCATGGTAAAAGATTTCCAAATTAAATTGTGTATAACTGAATTTGCACTGAAATTTTAAAACTAAGTGTTAAGGAATAAGGACAAACATAGGCTGTCTAAACTCATGAAAAAAGGTCTGGCAAGAGCTATCAGAATCATAACCTGTTCTCTAAATCCATTTCTAATCATCCTTACAGTACTGCTGAAATTGGGGAGGGTATGCTGGGCAACTATCACCCCTCCTTCCTTGGTCTTACATTCTTCACTTGGCAGCTGCTCATATACCATCAGAAGAAGGACAGAGGACAACACGTGCCTGCTGTGTGACTATATATGGCAGTTGTTACGGATTTAATTTGTTTGTAGATTATCACTATTATTTCATAAGGAGGGACCAAATGTTTTCTCAGGGGGAACTTTTCATGTAGTAGGTACTTTGAAAGTGGCACTAATATTTTCCCTGCAGCCCTAACACGCTCATTGCAGGCAGTGTTAAAATCAATTCAAATTTGTCCAAAGTCACAAAAGCACTACAACACACTTTAGAGCTAGGCAGTTCTGCTACAATAGCCCTTGTCTTTACTGGGTATGTAACTGGACACAAACAATTATTTTCACAGCTATCCTTAACAGAAGTATCTTTTCTTACAGGGCCATAGGAAGGAAGTCTGTCAAGTTCTCCTTGTTACTGCTATGCAAGAGGAAGCTATGAGTTTCTGGAACATAACGTGCAAAATGCACAAGAAAAACATATAGAGGCAGAGTCCAGGGTGGAAAGAATGGACCCTAGAGGCTAAGATGGCAGATGAGAAGAACAGAGAAGAGAAAAGCTGTAAAGTGAAGAAGTGTTTGGAGACAGCCCTCCCCTGATGCTCAGCAAACATCTCTGAGGCTACATAACAAACAGGTCCTGGCAGTTGATGCCACAGTGTATAGCTTGTGTTCTCTACTCTGTCAGGCAGTACATCTTGTGCTGTGGATCTAGAGAAATTAGTCTTACTTATTACCTGAATAAGGAAGTGGTTAATAGGTATTCATATGTTAAAACCAAGGAAATTTTATTTTAAGTTGGTTACAGCAATTAAGGTTCAGCAGAAGTGTTGAGAAATTAGAAAATATCAACATCTGGGAAAGGTCACGCTGTTGAAATTCAAACCCTTTATAAATACATATCGTAACACAGCCTTTGATTACCTAATTACAACCTAATTTTAGTACAGCATCCATTTCATTCAAAGCTCAAGACTGATGGTATTCAGAGAATGCTGTGCAGCATGACATGGTTTCTTTTCTATCCAGTGCCTTGGGAAGTATGAAAAGATGCCTTAAAAGAAAATAATGGGCATCTCAAATCACAACATAAAATAAAAGCTGTTTTATTTGGGTCATAACCTCTCTGTGCCTAAGCCCACTTTTGCAAATGAGGGCAAAGGAGTTACCTTACCTAGCAAACTCTTGTTAAGCTAATTTCATAAAACACTGCGTATCTTTCAGATTGTAGTAATAAGTGTTGAAGAAACCTCATGAGGGAAATTAGTAATTCTGTATAAAGTCCAGCATTTTGATGGTGTGTAAAAAGTATGGCATATAGCCACTACTTAATGATGAACATAATCAAGAATCATTCAGTAGTTTCTCATTTAGCAAATGTTTCCTCCCCTGTGTGGTGATAAATGCTATAGGTTTTGAAGAAAGGTTTATAGTAAATGATTATGTAATTAATGACCTCAGTAATGCATACAAAAAAAGACACCAGAAGAAAACTGAATGACTACATTAATAGTGACCTTTTTATTAGTTTACTGTTTGACTTTGAAACCTGAAAGTTCTTGTTCTAGGACTTCACATGTAAATGCTATATTAATTATTTAAAGTATTTGGCCTAGCACTAAGAACAAGCCCAGACAGCAAATACAAATATGTATATTAATCCAAAATATGTATCATACTTGTACTGTATTATGTGTTACACAGCAGAGAGAAAATTGCTTAGATCTCAACTGAGCATAAGAGGAAAAATTATGCATTAAGGATTGCACTTATCATCACACACTTTTCAGTCAGTAAATGACCTTTAAGTGGTTTTTATCTTGAAAGACAAATTTAAGAAAGCATAATCGTGTCTTGAATACATTTAACAGCTGTATTTTCTTCTTGCTGTACATATGCCCCTTGGGCCATGAAATAAAGTTTGTATAAAGATTATATACTAACCCTTCTACTGCAATGTATGGACTATAAATGGATTTCAGTTTGATGGGAAACGCACTGGTGTAAACAGACTAAGGATGTGGGGTTGTACCATACCAGAGTGCAGACAGACTGTTAGAAAAACCTTATATTTCAGGTATATGCTATCAGAGACCTGAGTATCTACTACTACTTTTATGTGCCATAAAATACACATTTTTAGGATCACAGGTTTTTTGTTTGCTTGGTTTTGATTTTTTTTATCCTACAATAAAACTCTTTGTCCATGTGTTCAGAAAAGGAAATGGTCCATAAATTGCACTGACAGGTTTACTACTTCATACAGTGTTCCCATAAGCTTTGTTTTGGGTTCCTATGGGCACGTACATATTAGAAATGCAATTATCAAATGGTTTTCACTGAGAGCATGTTAGAGTTTTATAT